>JAQIUQ010000312.1:0-225000 GCA_030378365.1 Hybognathus amarus | reverse complement strand
TGAAGTATTAAATTAACGTTACATTCATAACTGGCGTAGGCCTAAACTCAGTCTGTCCCGGCTTTATGCAGTTATTAATGCAGTTATTAATGCAGTTAGAGAGAGAGAGAGAGAGAGAGAGAGAGAGAGAGAGAGAGAGACGTTGAAATAATGAAGACAGAAAAGCATGTGCGTCAATTATTATTTATTTATTTATTTATTAACTTCGTTTTAATTAATTCGTTCATTATTGTTTTCTATAATTGACAGTAGATAACCCAATAAATGAAAAACACAAAGCCCTTTTCACAAGTAAGCCTATCAATAATTATTTATTTGTTATAGGCCTATTATCTGGAATAATTACGAAAATCCGTGCAGCAGGACTATTAATTTATTTATATATTCAGTTTAATTTTCTATTTAGCCTATTAAAGATAGGACTATACTTTATTTATTAAAGTCAATTGATTGTGAAGTTAGACATCGAAAATTGCAGATCAAGCGCATGGGGCTGCATGTCTTCTCTTGTTATGAATTGAATCCTAACTCTGCGCAGTGATATGGAACTGTAATGCGGTTCAAACTTGCCTGAAACTACTTTAGCCGTGCGTTTCCCTGAAAATAATGCACACCTTTAGAATGTTCTCAACCAATCAGAATCAAGCATTCAACAGCCCTGTAGTATAAATACTGTATATATTTATATATATACTGTATATATATATATATATATATATATATATAATAAACAACTCATCAATTAAATATGTATCATTCCATATTCTGCATTATTGGATTTTTTTTTTAATAAACACTGACTAAAAAAAACTATAAAGTTTTAGGGCTGGACAATATGATGATATATAGGCTATATATAACACTGATATAAGTAATCACCCAGATTTAAACCTATATTGTATTTGTATAAAACATTCACAGGCAAATTTGCTTTATGTTTAGGTCTATATTGATTTTATTTCCCGGTGTCGAAATCAGGCAAACATAAATGTCAGGCGACACGATTCCTGGCTGCATGTCAATAATATCCATGGATCACGATCTTTAGTAAGTTGTAAGGAACACTATATTGAGTCCAACATTTAATTTAAATGGATAAAATTGTTCGTTTTAGTCGCATTTTCGCAGTTTCCCCTATTAAATCCAGTCACGCAGCAGATCTTTTGCCACTCGGGCAGGTTGTTCCGGCGGGAAAGTCACGTGAATGCATTCCCTCTATACATATAGCATTGAACATCATTGATTGATTGATTGATTCGTTGATTGACTTTTTATTTTTACTTTTTAATTTTTTTGTCCGAATGTGATTGGACACTTTGAAATGTTGTGTAAAAGTCTTCAAACAGCTGCACGAAGAAAAGAGCAATCTGTGAGATTATCAAGACGACAGAAACCCTGCAGACAAGGATTTAATACTCAGCTTTTAAGTAATCCATAAACGATGACACATCCCGTTTAAGATCTTCCTTTCAGCCATGCAGATTACACAAGTTAATCTGTATATCTGTGAAACATTACTCGTGCGTTCGCTATGTGCAGTTCTCCACCTGTGATGAAGAGATTACAGATATGTACAGTGGTTTATTGGAAGTACTTAAACATGCTATTCGTTGCCCCAAGGTTTTCTGAGAGCTGTGCCGAGATCCATTCTAGGATTACCCATATATCGAGACCCATCTCTCGAATCGGCAAGCCTGCGAGGTGCTCAATGACTTGGGACAGTCATTTCACAGTTGGCATGCTCTATGTCGCTCCCTCTGAAGATAAAGAATGATTTTTCTTGTTTATTGAGCCGACACAGCATGCTGCTAGGAGATATTTTGCAGGAATTTGACAGGAGAGTACATGGCTTGAAACCATCGAGCAACAGCGGTGCAACATTGCACATAACAGGGTTGCATGTGACGTAGTGAAATTGAATTGTACATCTCGTGCTTTGATCCACGGCGTCATCAAATATGCATGAAAACCAAAACTAAAAAAGAGGGCTGAAGCAGTTTTAGTCTTAGAGGTTAGTTCCAGTATGGAACGAGGGTTAAAATGGAGAAGCTGTCCGGTCATTAATGATTGCTGGAAAACATTGTAATCGAATCGGTTGGCATGCGTTTTATGTCAATAAGAACTTTTGGCAGGATCTTTGTTTATTGTGTACAGTCATTTCATATGGAAATGCTGCATCTATGCCAGTGTGCTCTATATATTGCCTATGTAGGTAGAGAGAAATGATGGACATTTGGCGGCAGCGAGTAAACAGACGTTCCCCTCCATATGCTGCGGCAGACCACATGACGTGTGTTGCTTGAATCCATTGCATTCCTTTAACACTTACGTAGGAGCCTGCTAGACAACTGATGCAGCTTTGATTACCCAGAATACCCAGAAGACATTTCATCTCAAACATATCCTCAGGTAACAGAAAACCTGCTTTTGGAGTCTTTTTTAAGTCGTTTTTTTTTTTTTTTCGCTGCGTTATTTGTGGCAGTAAAAGCACAATTTGAATTACCAAATGTTCCAGTAATAGTTCAGCTTAGCCTTTAATGGAGCAGCTTAGCCCTTTCAGTACGTGATTATAACGTTCTTAGCAGGCTCTTTCCACGAAGCCAGATGTTCCCGAATAAACGCCACCGTGCGATCATGTCTCCATTACAGCTAATGCGGTTCTAGTTTGGCTTTTAGTGACCTGCATAATTTTGGTCTCGAAATAAAGACGCTTACAATGGCAAGGAGCTCTTTAATTAGGTAAGGTTCATCTTGACCTGCTCTGCTGTCGAAATGCTACTTTTTTTTTGAGAAAATGTCAAAACTCACTCCTCACTTATGCAAAGAAAAAAGGAGTGTGCTTAATTATCGTGTACTTCCAATCTTAATTAAAAAAATGTGTACTTGCAGAAATAATAAATATTAATCAAATATAAACTAGGGATGCACCGATGCATCGGCTGAACATCGGTAACGGGCGATATTTGCCTTTTTAACAGCCATCGACCATCAGGGAAATAAAAATGACATTCGCCGATGTTTATGTGTCATGAACGTTGTGCTCAGGAGAAACTTTTTCCCTCTTTTAATTTGGGCGGGGAGATACCGAGACGGAAGAGGGAGTCGGGACCCGTTTTTGAATGTTATTTTTCAGATGATAACTTGTCATAAATAGGGATGGGTACCGAAACCCGGTATTAAACGGGCCCCGGTGCTGAATATTGAAAGACCGCTGTATCGATAAGCTCGGACGCGGTTCTGCTGTTCGGTACAGGAGAAATTAAGAAAATACACGTAGGCTACTATTTATTATTCCTAAGACGTTATCTTGAACATGTTTATCTCGCCAGCCATTTCTATATATAAACTATATTTTAATTAAACCATTTATCTGTGATGCAAATTTGCTATTCGCAGTTCGGAAGAGAGAGAGAGAGAGAGAGAGAGAGAGAGAGAGAGAGAGAGAGAGAGAGAGAGAGAGAGAGAGAGAGAGAGAGAGAGAGAGAGAGAGAGAGAGAGAGAGAGAGAGAGAGAGAGAGAGAGAGAGAGAGAGAGAGAGAGAGAGAGAGAGAGAGAGAGAGAGAGAGAGAGAGAGAGAGAGAGAGAGAGAGAGAGAGAGAGAGAGAGAGAGAGAGAGAGAGATCTCTCACGCGGAGCCACAGCACGCGCAACACGACAGCCCTTGCTTAATGGGTGACAATGAGGACAGCACTAAACATTCAAACGAGGTTTCACTTTAGATCTGGGATATTATTCTAATTTAATTTTAGATTTCGGCTTCCAAAGATTATAAAAAGAAGATATTTGAGATAAAACAGTTAAAGCTGCAATACCTAAGATTTTTGCATTAAAATATCCTAAAATCACAAGGAAAGTGTTATATATTTAGTTAAGATGATAACTTACAATATTCCAAATGTTTCAAACAATGTTTAAATCGCGAGAAAATTGAGATTTTAACCAAGGAAACGGGGCGTGTGAGCAGGGTGAGCTGGGAGTCGCCAGTCAATCGCGTCATATCCACGTTACCTCGGTTTCCGCTCGTACTACGTGTAGTCCTGGACAAATGCGGAAGTTGTAGTTGTGCGTTAGCGTCTATCAAGCAACAAACGTCAGCTTGTTTCGTGCATTTGTTATGGAATGGTGCACAATTATTCTTTTCAATTATTCTCGGAATGTGAACTGTTGGCTGTAAAGGGGGTCGCACACCGGATGAGAAGAGCCGCGCCACGTCTAGGACAAAGTCCAGTATCGCACACCGGACGCGCACTTTCTCATCAGTATATGGCCAGCAATATTGTTATGTTTAATGACATGAAAGGAAGATAATGTCTGTTCTATGTTATGATTGTACTGTAAAATTAAATACAATCGTTGCTGAGTCTGCAGTCTGAAAATTTTACCTCAGAACATCCGTTAACTGAATGAATTGAGAATCTCACCTGAAAAATCTAATAACATCAGTAATTGTCATTCAAGCAGCTGATTTCTGTAAATGAATGCAAAACTAAATGCATATTGCAGCATAGGGCGAAGTCAGGATACATTAGCAACGATTTGACTTCAAACCCTCTCCACCATAGCTTCGTCCAGTGACTCGTACAGTAACATCTGTGATAACTAATTTACTTTTAAACCTGACTTTTCTTGCGGCTATTTCAGTTTACTGAAAAACAAGCATGTCATTAAACACAACATTTATAGAAATCGAACTTTACCTCATCCATGACAACTAATTTTCGATTCCCGTCTGACTGATTTATCCACGGTGGAGTTGAAAACAACAGTTCCCATCATTCCGCGTTCCTCCACGTCGTCATCAAGCAAAGCCGTTGTTGTTGTTTTGAATGTAGCGCCCTCTAGCGACATGCCAATCTTAGGTATTGTAGCTTTAAAAACGAGACGCATCTGTCCAGCGCAACTTCCTTCCACAGCGCTGCGCTGTCAGTTCTTCCCAAAACCCAAATGTACCATCAGAATCAGCACGATCGGCGATTGTTGCAAAATGCTGTCTCTACTGTTGCTAGATAAAAAAATGGCTATTAAACACAAAAACCTGCGCAAGAGACGCTGTTCACAAGGCGGTGCGCGCTCCGAAACGGACTGCAACGAGACAAGAAGAGTAAAGCCTACTTTGGGCTTCGTGTGTCCTAGGCTAAACTATCAAATATACATAAAAATGTCAAAATGACCAGCTCTGAGATTCACTTAAACACAATTATGTCTTAAATGGACGTAAATAATAGGGAGAAAATGATGGTGCTTCAGTCACCTTAGAGCTGCACTCGGTCTTAAAGGGGCAGCAGTCTCTGGCCTCGTTTACACTGCATGGTTCAAGTGACCCAAATCCGATTTTTTCCTCTCATGTGGCACAGATCGGATATGACCGGTTAACGTGTAAGCAGGAAAAAAACGCATTGATTCCGATTTTCACAGATCGGATTCAGGCCTCATTCATATGTGGTAATAAATCGGATATGAATCAGATACGTGCATTTGCGTGTGCCATGTAAGCAGACAAATCGGATATTCACCAGTAAATGCGAGTCGTGCGTCATTAAAAACTGCGCGATTATAGGCGTGAGCCGTGCGATGGAAGAAAGGATACACACAGTGGAGCAATGCGGAGGTTTCATGTCTTTTGAGTGTTTGGGGTGAAGAGTGCAGGCAAAAATGCAGGGTTGTTACAGAAATAAATCTGTATTTTTCACGAGATATATGAGGCATGCATCGTTTTAAGTGCTCGTGGCTACAGTGCCTCTCCTCTTTTTTCTCCGCTGTGAGACCAATGTTTTGATGACTTTACAAAATATTGTGGAAAGAAACACACTGGATAATTTTATTCGCATCTGCATCCATTGAATTTCGTGCTGTTTTACTTAATTTCCCGGGTCAGAACTGCATTTGGTAGTTTCAGCAGTGTATAGTGTAAATACAAAAATCGGATATGGGTCACTTTTAAAAGATGATGTAAGCAGGTCGTCAAAAAAATCGGATATAGTCAGAAAATCGGATTTAGGCATCAAGACCTGCAGTGTAAATGCAGCCTAATAAACCTGCTGACGATTCAGCCATTAATGCAAATCAAACAAAAGGCAGAGAAAATCACTCACAGCTCTATAAATAAGGTTATAATGTCAACCAGAAAGTGACATCAAAGGTTGTTTTTGTTTCATAAATTGGTCTGATTAAATTTGTTCTCATTCTAGGATAGTGTGATCAATAGCCGAAAGATTTGTATGTTTCAGTGGCATAAAATAAGGAATATTAACAAAAAGAAGAAAAAAAAACATCGGCATCGGGCATCGGCCAAGTTGTTATGTTAAACATCGGTATCGGTATCGGCCCAGAATTTCCCAATCGGTGCATCCCTAATAAGAACAGAATGTTCTTGGTTAATGTTCCCTGCATGTTAATACTCTTCCCAGGTGTTTCCCATTGACCACACCCTCTCGTTATCAGCTTATTTAAGCCTGTGTGTGTTAGTCTTTGTGAAGGCTTAATGTTTGTGAGCTGGTTGTTCTGTCCTGATCTTGTTTCTTGTCCTGAGTTCACGTTTCTGTACTTAAGAGTTTGTATTTTTAATAAATGCTGCAAATGGATCCTACTCTCTTGTTCACTTCAACCGGCCGTGACAGAAACTCTCTCGAATACTTCTACAACAGCTATTTTAGGTTTTTACTGGTACAGCAATTGAGATCACCAAATTGTGAGAAGTTTTTAAGTATTTAGATCTATTCCCATTACATAAAATGTTGCCGTGATGAGCATTGAGCAAGCAGCGGACAGTCTGTTGATTCGCGAGAATGAAGATCTTATCATTGTAATGCAGTTTCTGCACTCTCTTAATTCTTTCACCATTGATGATGTACATACAGTACGAGCTTGTGCAGTGTAACGTGTGTCATTGTTTTCATATTGAGTTTCCATATAAACTTGCACTGTGTGGAAACATTGTTCTTTGATCGCTTTATGTAAAATTTGATCACAATTTAAATAAGATTATTTCAATCCTACTAAAAGAAATGATGTGAAGTTGATATTTTAGTCACTGGCTTGACTTATGGATAAACAGTATTGAATGATTTTGAGAGAAATATTACCTGTCTGAACTTGAACAATTAGGCTACACATCAGAAATTGTTGCTTGGTAGCTCGATCGATTTATTTTCAGACGTTCATTGAGTTAGAGGAAACAGTCGTTGGTGAAATGTTGGACCATACAAAAACTTTTTACAAAGCATTTCTATAGAAAATAAAATTATCTCTTTGTTTCTTCAGAGGCTCGGATGAAGGAACAAGAAAATATGTCTGTTTTCATTTGTACATCCGAACACTGAGCAACTACCATGCTTCGCTCGTTTGCAAGCCATGATATCTCTCGAGGAAAAACTCAGAATCGCGCCTGCGTGTTCGTACTTCCTGTTCCTAGCTCGTTTTCTCATGGGCGGGCCAAATTCTCAGTGCGAGCAAAGCAGAGAAGGGGAGGTAACCTTTCCTCGTTATGACGTAATAACGAGGAGATTCAAGATCAGCGCGTCTGAGCTGCAGAGAAGAGAAAAATAGCCAAAGCTCAGTTTACACCAATTGAAAATTCTAGACACGAGAGGGACCAAATACAGGCTAGGGGAACTAATATTAATGTTAAAAAACATCAGAAAGTGAAAATGTCATGTCAGGGGACCTATATTTCAGTTTTAGTTTTTATGTTTGTGCGTGTGACTGTCTTAGTTAAACTATACAGTGAAGATGTGCTCTTGAAGCTGCAGTAAAAAGAAATGGTGACATTTAAAAGTTGAATGACAACCCTGCATGCACATTAGCTGTAAGCATTGTTTCTATAATTGCTCCATATTTCAACGATTTAATATTTTTCTGCCTTAAAGTATATCAAAGGTCAATGCATTGAGTATCAGAGTCTGGGAAAAGTATGCAGCACTTTGATGGATTAGTGAAGTTCAAGAACATTATTCTGTCTTGGTTCTGTTCTCTCTTGTGTCACTCTTTGTTGGAGTAAGGATTATATTAGCACATTAAAAGTGTATATTTAATATATATATATATATATATATATATATATATATATATATATATATATATATATATATATATATATATATATTCATTTTTTTTCAGTATGAATTTTGCCTGGAATATACTAACAGAATAGGTACCTTTTAGTTTTAAAATAATTACATTATAAATAATTTGCTTGTATATTTGCTTGTTACCACCTTTCTTGCCCAAAACTTAACATATTGTTCCCTTATACCTACACAGAAGTAGGCTACACTATAATTACAGAAACGTACACTGTAATTTCAGTTTACTTACGAAGTTCTTTGCAGATCGTTTATTACCTAAAACTTAACATAATTTGTTCTGTTATACCTACACGGAAGTACGCTATAATTACAGAAACGTACACCATAATTTTGGCTTACTTGCGCAGTTGTTTGCGGGTCATAATATAAAGTGTTACCCTATGTTTTCATATTGGAATGTTGTTCCAGGATCAACAAAATATGTTGACAGAAGAACAAGTCTTACTTGGCAAAATCACAGTAGCCATGTTTCCATCCACTTTTCAATTCGAATTTATCTGAAGTTACGATTAAAAGACTCATGCGAATAAAGCTGGTGAAAGTGTGTTTCCATCCAACGGCTTTAAAGCGAATAAAAACCTGTACGTAATGACGTCACATGCTGTTTTGCGATCAAATTGGTATATCGGAATTGATTTGAGACATTTTAAGGTGTTTCCATTAATTTTCGTACTGAATCGAACTACATTCAAGCAAACTTTTGCGAACAAAGTTTTGTTAGATAAAACGGATCGCCATCTACCAACAAATGATCAATATTTCACAAGTTGTAGACTAATAATTCTTATGTGCCAGCTGATAGCGACATATGTATGGAATAATGTATATGCGAGGCGGTTGTTAGCCTGAAGGGTTGTATTCGCTATAACAACTGCTTCGCTATCTGCTTATTATGTAAATCAAACAAATAAATAAATCAATCAATAATTTGACACAAAATATTGACTTAAAAATGAGTTTATTGATTTAAAAAACGAGTATTGCTTCTGCTAAAGAAAATAGTCTGTTCGTCTCTGAACTGCACCCATGGCAACAGTGTTATACTTAGCAGCGCCGCAGTCTGTTAACAAGAAATAACAGACCATATTCTACATTAGAATTCAACCAAGCCACGTAAAAAACAAGCAAAACTGACTTAAGAAAAAAACGACGCTATAAACATTGCTATGATGATGCCGATGCGCGTAAATGCCCGACGACAGCGGAGGGAACTGTAGTGTGGGAACGACAGCGCTCCATCAATTCTGGGAGATCCTGGTTCTGAGACACTTCACGGAAACCCTTTGGTTGAAGCATTTTTTTACTTTGTCCACTTACATCTGTCTTTGTTGACATCCGCCATGTGTGCACAAACAGAGCGGGACTGGCCGGAAATGAACTCGTCATCTGGCGTGTTGCAACCATAAAAGGGCCTAAAACTTAATCGCAATTCATTATTTATTCGGCAAATAACGTTTCCATCAGCTTTTATCGCATTAGCCGTATATCGATGCAAGAGAAAATCCGATGAGACCGAACGTATTTCATTTGAGTCGATATTCATGAAATTTCATCGAATTTTACTGTTTCCATAAAGTATTTTTCATTCGATATCACTTAATTCGGATAAAAACGTGTCTATGGAAACATGGCTAGTGACAGGGTGCAATATACAATGAGAAAAAAATAAACTTTCAGAAACTGATTTATGGATAAGTTTTTAGATGTGATATGCATTGTGGGTAATTATCCTGACTAAGAGTAATCAATACAAGTTTTATTTTTGTATTTGTAGTCAGTGTAAATTTTTTAACCACATATCAGTTGAAGTCTTCTAAAAAATAATTAAAAATAGTATCTAAAAATGCAGAACCATCTGGATAAAAATCAACTGCTTTGATGTACGTAACGAAATATTTTCTTAAATATAAATAAATGAATTAAATAAATAAAAACCCCTCCAGGATCTCCATATTTCAAAGAGCTCAACCAGCCTCTCGTTCAGGAGGCTGCTGCAAGCCTGAGCCTTTCACACAGATAGAGAAATAAATTGAATCTTAGATATACCTATTTAAGGGATTTAGCTAAACTGGTTCAGAGAGAGAGAGAGAGAGAGAGAGAGAGGGGGGTATTATTAATTATTACTTGAAACAATATCAAATAACTTTGATATTATTTCAATAATGACTTCTACAATGATATCTGAATGGCTCGCCCACTGTGCATTGTTAGTGAAGATATGAATCCACTGCGCCTCGATTTTCTCAAAGGCTAGTAATTCCCAGTGTACTGAGTCCGAGCAGGGAAATTGAGAAAATACATCATTTTTGACTGTATCAAGAGAGAAATGTTCCGTTGCATGTGATGTTGGAGCAGTGAAGTGTCATTCGTGGAATGAGCGCAGCCGTAGCTGCTCCCAGATGTTGCTTTGCACAAAGCTATTATAAGTAAGTGCACTGGACAAATGGGGTCCTGTGATGCTGACTCAAGCAAATATCTGACTCAATGGAGTGCCTGCAGACTAACAGCACTCTAAAAGTACTGTTGTGCTTCAGAGGACTTCAGCACATCAGGCAAACAACGACATAAGACAGTCTACTTAGGTCTTATTTTGCTTGTAGAGGCTGACTGCGTCCTCCTTTTTATTTATGAGCTGTTTGCCTTTTACAAAAAATACAATATAGACAGAGAGAAGGACATTTTTTGGGAAGAGAGAAGGGGAAAGGAAAACAGGTCAAGCTTGAACATGTGCCTCAGTTAGAACTTCAGTGTGTTTCGTAAGCATGTGGATTACTGCTACACAACAGACTTCCTTTTTTTACTGTTGTTGTCGTTTTAAAGCATTTAAAGTGAAGAACTACTTTAAAAATGAACACAATCAAATGTGTAACAAATGGGTAACACTTTACTTGAAGGGGTGTCCATAAGACTGACATGACACCTTCATAATCATGACATGACACAAGGAAGTTTATGTATGTTTGTGACATCTGTCATGTGTCATTCGCTCACTTATGACATTTTTAATGCAAATATGACATGTTATGAAACCATTACATCATAACCTGTCAGTGTCTTTGTCATGACAACCTAATATTACCAAGAAAAAAAAACTGTCATAAACATGACAGCAGATTAATTATCACAAATTTAAGATCAAACTTGATAAATTAAAGATCAAACTTAAGAAACTACTTAGCTTTAGTAGTTAAGAAATTTAACTTATACAACAGTTTAATGAAAATTAAATTAGTACCACTGTAGTTGAGGTCTAGAAAAGTATTCATGACACAGTTATAATGGCCTCATGACAGCCAATGTCAAAACCAATCGCATGACAGTTTAATGTAATGTTAACAGTTTAATGTTAAGTGGTTTCTTAAGTTTGATAATTAAAATGCTATGCATTTTGTGTGGATGTGCTCAACACTACGTGTTTACAGAGGGCATGAAACTCGTTAGCACCAACTAGTGGCTGATTTCTTTCAAAATTATTACAGTCCTCTTTGGCCATGCGTCGAACAAGTCCATCAAGTTTTGTTCCGATCGGCCTCCGTTAACCTTGTCTCATAGGTGCTCAAACTTCATTGGCCGATGGCGGCCATGTTTTTTTTTTTTATAATATACGCCAATGTCCTCATACACATACATGGGGCCTTGGACCAAGACACTGCATACCAATTTTCAAGTGTATTGGACCAACGGTCAGGTGGTCATAGCCCTTTTTATTTTATTTTTTAATGTTATAGCGTCACCATGTGGCCAATTAATGCCAATTTTTTACTGTGACCTCAGAATGTCGCCCTACACATGTCATTCGAGATTGGTGAAGATTATCATTAACTTCTCGAGTTATAGCCATTTCATTAAAAAAGGCTCCTCCTACAACGTTCATTTTTCGCCCCCTAGCGACCGTGAATTAAAATTTCAACTGTTTTACGATTTTTCAAGAACATTTCTGAACTGTTTTGGTGAAAAAACAGGGACTAGTTCTAGTTTTCACCAGGGACTAGTTCTAGGAACTAGTTTTGGACTAGTTGTCCAAAAAAGTAGGTTTTGGACAAAATCTAAAATGGCGGAATTTTTTTGTTACGTTTTTGAACAAAATTATACGTTTTTGTTTATCATGTGTCCAGCTTTCCAATGCTATAAGACACCCGAGTCTACTTACGGTCTTCATATTACGTTCTAGGAGTTATGGCCAGTTTCACGCTTTTGGTTGCTATAGCGCCACCTATAGGCCAATCAGGCTCATACTCTCTGAACCTCTCCTCGATTTTTGTACTATCATCTGACAAAGTTTCAAGTCTCCAGTCCTTATGGTTTGGGCTGCACGATGCATTTTACGGCAGAAGAATAATAATAAAAACCCTTACAAACAAAGGTTTCAATAGGTGAAACCTTAGGTTTTCTTATTGTTTTTCAGCAAACAATAGGAATAGGTTATTGTTAGTAAAACAATAGGTTTTCAGCAATTCGTGAACACCTAAAAAGCTGATTTGCCATTCAAGAAATATTTCATGTTATTATCAATGTTGAAAACACTTATACTGACTGATATGTCTGTGGAAACTTTAATGTTTTTTTTTCTATTCTCTTTGATGAATAGAAAGTTCAAAAGAGAAGCATTTATTTGACATATTTTGTAATATTATAAAAGTTGTTGCTGTCACTTTTGATCAATATAATATATCTTTGCTGAACAACATATTTTTTAATTATTTGCTGAAACAACAGATGCCACAATTTTGAATGGTAGAGCAATTAAAATAATTAATAATAATAATAATAATAATACAATGTAATGTAATTAATCATGCCTCTGACCTATGTGTAAATTTAAATGGGCAAAACATTTCTTGCAACTGCAAGAAAAAAAAACAGCCTCTCGGCAGGTGTTTATATACATCAGTTGGAAAACTTGAACGTTGCAAAAAATTGGCAACTTTTTCCTCAGCAAATGCTGATATATGAGATGCATTGTCGTCATTTGGATGAATTAATTGGCATGTCATGCACTTAATTTGATTAAACTCTTTAATCAATTGGCAGCTGTAATTGTTAAATATGTCTCCTACACATTGGATCATGGTGTATTACTTGTATGGACAGGTGGAAGAAATGTCATGGTTGATTCATGGTGCATTTCTGCACCATCTCTGATATCAGTCTGTTATCAAGGATGGGAGCCATATGGAAAAGCCTGATTTTAATGTGTGGGTCTACACGGTTATCATATCACTAATGGACGCTTGCAACTCCTGTCACTCATGCAGAGTAGGAAAGCTGGCGTTATCATTCACGAGCAGCGGTGCAATCTCTCTCAGTACCTGGATGAGTGCTCATCGCTGGTTCTTTTTGCCAATACAATCTATCACATCCAATCCGTCATATTAATCAGTTCTGCTTAACTGAACCAAATCAGCTAGATTTTCTGGATAGAAATTATAGCCTTTGCCACTATTGCACCCAGGTGCGACTTCTACCTTGCTTTTATTTTATTCTTTTTGCATCTTGGAAAAATATTAAATGAGTGATCAGTGCACTTGTGTATTCTCCAGTGCTTTATAGCAGGGAGCCAAATATTGCATCTACTTGTTTTTGTAATTGCCTCACCAATCATAAGATATTTGTGGCTATTGTGAGGAAATTGTATGCGCGTAGCCTGAAGCGCTCTTCTCACCCCATCAAAAGGAACGTAAACAAACGCAAGTTCTGAAAGAGCCTGTGTACATATATTCCAGTGAATGGCAGGTTTCTAGAGCCATCCATGCCTTGTGAGTGATGAAAAGGGAAAACAAAATTTGCGGCTTCTCTCCCTCAGGAACGAATTCATAAATAGAGCCTGACGCTCCGAGGTGTGGCTCCTTCCTCTGCAATTTCTTGTTAAAATGATGTTGCGAGGGAAAAACAAGCTCATTTGCAGGGTGATATACAGGCTGGTTTCATGGAGCAATTATCAGCTTTATGGTGATATTCCAAAGATCCATAAAGCCCGTCCTCTGGTTCATTTCATCACGCTCAGCATGTCCGAGAGGCTCATAAACATAGCTTTAGATCTAAGTGCAGCAGGCTGGCAGGACGGGTAGCGATGCATGCCTCTCTGTTGGACGTGAGAATGGCCTTCTGGGGATCGCAGGAGGAGAGAACAGAAAGGGTTTTTGATCAAGTCCGGCTGTCAGTTCTCTCCTAAACGGTTTCATTGAAGTGAACAGTTCTCAGGGAAGCGGAAGGGGTTTTACTTGCAGCGGGGAGAACGTGTTGTTGTCTTAATTACTCGCACCTCTCTCCATGTAACTTATAAACTGTCTGTTCTACAGCTCTCTTAGCACAACATCAGTCAGGCGGGTGAGAGCGCAAAGGAAACAGAGGCACAACTGTCTGGGGAACTGTCGAGAGGTGCTTCATCCTGTCAAGTCTCTTTGCATTGTTCTCAGAAAGCCTTTCTATTCACCCCATTAGAGAAGAAAAACAGTTCCCTGTGTGTTTTGGCCCTCTTCATATCAAAGTCTAGATGTATTCGAGCACTTAAAGTTCAGCTGCATTGGCTTTCGCGGTTGTCTGGTAAATGCTTGTGATTTCAGCGCATCTTATGTTCAGCCTGGTTTCATTGTTTATGCATATGTATTCGTATGTAACATTTACAAGTACAAAAACATGCTTTAGAAACTTTCAGCAGAATATTTACCGATTCCATTATATCATGAATGTATTTATAAAGTTGAATGCAGTGTTGAAGCTACTCTGAAACTGTGGTTTGACAAGCTACAAGCTACTCGTAAGTTAAAGGAGATCTCTGGCGCAAAATGAACCTTTGGCCTAATAAAACATTGGTACCTAGTCAACCGTTCTCTGAGATTTGTTTTCATGATAATCAAATGTAAAGAGTTTTATCTCTAAAAACTATTTAGCGTATAATGCTACTGGGGGCATTTACTAAGTAAAAGAAATCGCTAGTTTATACCACTAACAAGGCTCAAAATAGCCCCACACTAACACAGTAACATAATGAGGGTCCATACATGCAAAACGAAGCATTGAGAACTTTGTAAGTGTACAGACCGTTTAATAAGAAGATACTTTATAAAGACAGTTCACTTCATGTATACAGACAGAAGCCATCTTAGAAAATAGTCTCGATAAGTCGATCCCTGAACGCCGTTAATACAGTTCAGAAGTTTGCTGAACTTCAGACAGTTCAGATCACTAAGTGAACTGTCTTTATAAAGTATCTTTGGTAACACTTTACAATTAATTAATGATTACTTCATAAGCAACTAATAGAGTCTATATGATTAATAGATTAAGTAATACATGAATTGCTATTTATTCAATGTGTCATTGTGTATTAATTCCTTAATAACATATTTTATTAACTAATAGTGTAAATTAATGTGTTAATTACCACAATTGAATGTATTGTGGTAATGTAATGTACTGAAAAATGTAGTTAAGTTAGTAGCGTTGCTACTTGTAGTTAACTACTCCCAACACTGGTTGAATGTGTACCATTCATTTTAGATCCCTTAACCCTACCTCAAAACCTAAACAACAAATCATCCCAACAATATAAATGAATAACTATACCATTATATAGATATTTGTGAGTCTCTAGTCTCTCTCCTATCACTAAATATAACCCTAATCATTTCTTTAAAATATAGAATGTAAAAAAAACTGACCCCAAACGCAAGTGCAAAAACAAAATTGTATTGCAAAAATGGCACACACACAAATAAAAGCAATATTAAATATTATTTGTAAACATTTGTACGTCTGTAAAGTTGTTGGCAATACTTATGTGTGTGTGTTTGTGTGTGTCTGTGGTAGAACCATGCTTTAGATGCATATGAATGTATATGTAATGATTTTTGCATACAGTAATTGACTCACCCTGATGTTGTTCCAAACCTGTATGAATTTCTTTTCTTCTGCAGAACACAAAATAAGATGTTTTGCTTTTGTTGTTTATACTATGAATGTCAGCTCGGTTCAAAACAACATTAACAACATAACACATTTTTCAATATATATATATATATATATATTTTTTTTTAATTTTTTTTGTTTTCCACAGAAGAAAAATAAGGTTGAGTAAATGAGGACATCATTTTCAGTTTTGGGTGAACTAACCCTTAAAATTTGAAGTGTATAAATATTTCAGTGTTAAAATACTTCATGCAATCGCAGTCTAATATGAAGAGATGACTATAAATAAACCATTCGTTGGTTGATTCTACCAAAAATGTAAACTCTGTGTTTCTTTGATGCTATCAAAACATTGCTCTGTTTGTTTGGGCATCCTGACATGGCAACACTGGTTTAACCAATGGCATGACTTTGAAGTAGATCTGTTTGTAGATCGTATAAATTTGTCAATTGAAACAAAAATGTAACATTTTACCTTCATCGCTTGATTGACTCGCATATATATCACGAAAAAATGCTGCTGATATTGCTTGGAGCCTTAATTACAACAAAGTTTTATGTGTCGAGAGTATTTCATCATTGCACTCATTGAGTTATTTTTAGAAAAGTCTTGCTCTTGTTATTGACTTCAATCTCTGCCACAAGCCCCTCCCTCCTCTTGAAACAAACAGACAATTCTGCGATTACATTCCCTTGATAAACAACTGAGGAGAGCTGTTGTGGGAAACATTGTGTATCAAACTATTCAGAGTTATAAAAGGACGCGAACAATGTAAGGTTGTCTCACAACCAATGCTGTTGGGATTGCCATTTTATGTATGTATATACCTAATATAATATCATAGACACAGTAAATGGGTATTTAGCAGTGGATAGTATAATTGGTGTTTGAAATTATATATATATATATATATATATATATATATATTTCATTGAAAAAAAAAATAATGAAAAACTATTGTTCCAAGGAAAACTTAAAATTAAAAGAGTAGTTCACTTTTGAAAAACTTTTGCTGAAGATGTCATCCAATGTCATCCACACACGTTTGTGAACGAATCTTTTCACAGAGTCATTTGGTTCATTCAACGAACAAAACAAACAAAAAAGATTTGTTCATTTTGATGAACGAGTTTGAACAGTAGAGTCACGACACGCGCATCACAGAGCAGAGCAAGGCGGCCATTTGAGCTTATAAAACTTAAACTTTGTTATATATTGTTTTAAATGAACGATCGTTTCGCTTGATAAGACCCTTGTTCATGGTCTGGTGTCATTTAAGCCTGTTGAAGCTGCACTAAAACTCTCATTTGGACCTTGAACCGTTTGGTTTCCATTGAAGTCCATTACATGAAGAAAACACTGGAATGTTTTCATCAAAAACCTTAATTTCTTTTTGACTGAAGAAAGAAAGACATGGACATCTTGGATGACATGGAGGTGAGTAAATTATCAGCAAAAGTTTTTTGAAAAGTGAACTACTCCTTTAATTATGATGTTGATTGATTTTGATGTTCATTTGTTAATTTTCAAAAGTGGGACGCCACAAAAGTTTTGTTGCATTGCAAATTATTCTTGTTATTGCAATCCAAACTTTAATTTAGCATCTATTTACATACCAACAGCTATTCAAAATTAGCGAATAACATTTGCATTAAATGTCCTTTAACATTTCACAAAACTAAATAAATAAATGTATAATAATAGTGAGCAATATGACCCTTAGAATTTCTAACCCCAAAGGTGAGTTGTCTTTTTTTTCCATATCTGTCTTGAAGATAGAGAAGTGGCTTAGAAGATGCATTTGGAGATAAACTTGAGAAATAATTCCTAAGCAGTAGATCACAGCAAGTGCCAATTAGAATGCTTTTAACTTCAAAGCACAAAAGAGGCAATATAGTTTTGCGCTCTAAAAGCAACATTACCGTAAAAATGACGTTCATTAGACTGCTAGTCCTTATTCTTAAGTGTGCTCACCTGCCATTTGCAGAATGCCTGTAAAATCTAAACAAAGAAATAAAAAAGAGAAGAAAAACATGGCCAACTTGAATTTCACAATCATCTATGCATTTTTTTCTTTTGTTTTGTTTATGAAGCAGAAAAAAATCCCTCCACATCAAATGATCCACGAAGCTAAGGAAACGAATTTGTCTTGTTTAAGTCTAGTCGTCCTAAGCATGTTTATCCAAGCGTTATGCAAGCACGACAAGGCCTATAGACAAATAGCTCCTGTATATTATGCGATTTGCACGAGTAGGTAAACAGCAGATGGCTAAGGAAGCCTTTTCAGCCCCTCGCGCTGTATTTACCTGCCCACCCGAATGACCCGTGTCATGCTGCACTCCTCATGCAGGCAGAAGCAATTGTTAACCATTTGTATCAGTTTTTCAGCGTTCCAGCTATAGCGAGCAGGCCAGCCGTGTCATCGGCGGCGCGTAGGAAAATTAGCTTGTTTATCAGCATTGTGTTTTCTTCCACCTCTCCCTCCCTCTGACATTTTAAATGTAGACCATCCATGACTGATTCACTCACAATCAAAATGAGTTCGACCTCAATCACAAATGAAGGTATCGCGCCTCCGTAATCTCCATATTTTTGCAATTACACATATAATGAGTTGCATCGAGCTTGATGAGGACAATGGCCGGTTATGTGCTTGTCTTAAATGAAGAAGGTCACCTTGAGCATCAGTCATCTGTCCTGTTGACGGAACACTTCTTCCAAAGAAGCGTGGCGTGTTGTTATTAAACATCGAGCTCTGCTGTTCGTTGCGCGTGTACTTTAGATGCGATATGCATAGGTGAATCCAAGGTGATTCATTATGTTTTTTTTCACCCGTTTTGGTTGCTCTCAGCAAGTTTTTATTACTTGATTCAACTTGCGAGCAAACAAACCCCCGTCCTGGGCATCTCGTGTGCTTTATCGTGGACTTTAAATAGCCAGCTCCTGAAGACCTTGAGAGGGCAAAATCTTTAGTCATTCATTACCACACTGAGGAAGTGTAGAACATTGATGGAATGTAATGAAAACTAATACTCTTTCTAGCCACTGTGCTATCTACAGATGTGTTTTATATCCCATTACTGCTCTAGAAGGGGCCACAGCTCTATAGCATGTTGAGAAAAGCATAATCCATTGGGAAATTACCCATCAGAAGTGCAATACTGTTACAGAAATGAAATTACAGCGGCACTTGTGAGCGAGTATGTGCATGCATGTGCTGAAGGGGCATGGAGGATATACTGTATGCACTCTATTTGATGTGTTCCACAAGGAGAATTCGAATGCTCATTTAAAATGTGTCCAACATGCAATGATTGATTGGCTGATGCTATCAGCATATTTGTTCGAGAGCGACAGCTGTCACTTCAGAAGACACTCTCTACATTTAGATTGAAATTTGATCAGCAATATTCACGTAAAAAAACCTTACTTAATTTAATTGATTCATTTATTTAATTATAATCAAATCAGTTTAGTTGGGTCAACACACAACTTAACTGACTACATTTGTCAAACTAATCCCCAGCTTCACAGACAAGGCTTAAGCTAGTCTTAAATATGTCACTGCCATTGTTTTGTCTCAAAGTGATTTTTTCTCTATACGGCAAGTTTATAAAAGCTACGTAAATGTCCTAATTTAATTAAGGCCTAATTCCTGGCTTAACCTTAGCCCTGTTTGTGGAACCAGGCATTCATTTTCTTATGTTAGTCCAACTTTTCAGCCGGACGGAAGGACGACGCTCACCTAAAGGATTATTAGGAACACCATCCTAATACTGTGTTTGACCCCCTTTTGCCTTCAGAACTGCCACATGGCATTGATTCAACAAGGTGCTGAAAGCATTCTTTAGAAATGTTGGGCCTTATTGATAGGATAGCATCTTGCAGTTGATGGAGATTTGTGGGATGTACATCCAGGGCACCGAAGCTCCCGTTCCACCACATCCCAAAGATGCTCTATTGGGTTGAGATCTGGTGACTGTGGGGCCATTTTAGTACAAAGTCATTGTCATGTTCAAGAAACCAATTTGAAATTATTCAAGCTTTGTGACAAGGTGCATTATCCTGCTGGAAGTAGCCATCAGAGGATGGGTACATGGTGGCCATAAAGGGATGGACATAGTCAGAAACAATGCTCAGGTAGGCCATGGCATTTTAACCATGCCCAATCGGCACTAAGGGGCCTAAAGTGTGACAAGAAAACATCCCCACACCATTACACCACCACCACCAGCCTGCACAGTGGTAACAGGGCATGATGGATCCATGTTCTCATTCTGTTTACGCCAAATTCTGACTCTACCATCTGAATGTCTCAACAGAAATCAAGACTCATAAGACCAGGCAACAGTTTTCCAATCTTCAACATTTTGGTGAGCTCTTGCAAATTATAGCCTCTTTTTCCTATTTGTAGTGGAGATGAGTGGTACCCGGTGAGGTCTTCTGCTGTTGTAGCCCATCCGCCTCAAGGTTGTGTGTGTTGTGGCTTCATAAATGCTTTGCTGCATATCTCGGTTGTAACAAGTGGTTATTTCGGTCAAAGTTGCTCTTCTCACATCAGCCTCTCTAGCGTCAACAAGGCATTTTCGCCCACAGGACTGCTGCATACTGGATGTTTTTCTCTATTCAAACCATTCTTGTAAACCCTAGAAATGGTTGTGCATGAAAATCCCAGTAACTGAGCAGATTGTGAAATACTCAAGACCGGACTGACTGGCAAAAACAACCATTTTTTGCAAACTAAAAACAACTCAAAATTGCTTAAATCACCTTTCTTTCCCATTCTGACATTCAGTTTGGCGTTCAGGAGATTGTCTTGACCAGGACCACACCTCTAATGCATTGAAGCAACTGCCATTTGATTGGTTGATTAGACAATTGCATTAAAGAGAAATTGAACAGGTGTTCCTAATAATCCCTTAAGTGAGTATGTATATGCAGGCAGTTGGTTTCATTAAATTACAAAAATTGTATTAAAAATAAAACACTTGGATCATCCAGAACAGAAAACCATGAACATAACAGATGTGAGAACAGATAAAGAACTGAAAGAAACAGGGTTTAAATACACTAACAAACCAATCAATGAAACAAGCAACAGGCATCCAACTTAATCAATCAATGAGAAACCATAGAAACAAATGCAACCACATGGAACAGAAACAAACACAGATCACCCATGAGACAGACAGATGGATAGAAGGATGGAGTGCCACAGAGCACTATAGTCTTAGTATTTTGGAGCAAAATCAACCTAAAAATGCTGATTACAAAAGCAGTCAATGCATATTACACAAGGATAGGAGAAAGTATTTTAACTTAAACAAAATGCACACTTCAGCTTTGAAGAAATCACACACACATAACATTGACATTTTAGACAACATTTCACCTGTGATCTGAGGTATACTTCAATATAATAGAATTTGATGGCCAAATATCTACTCAATCCATCTCCATGCATGTAATAAATGAGTCTGACACACATATTCTTAATTTCTTTATAAGTATTTGTCATTGCACAAAAGTGAGTCATGTTGTTTAATGTGAAGTTACAAAAAGCTTTTAATATTTGTTGAATTTGTCTGTATAGAATTTGAGAAATGTGTGCAACAAGGTGTTTAAGTTGTGACTTTTTTTTGTTGGTGTTTTTTTCATGGCAGGTTTAACAAGACTCTGATTTATTTATTTTCCACTCCATTAAAGCTGGAAAAGGTCAAACACAACGAGAAAGCAAACATGTCAAGAGTTGCATAATAAAGAGTGCCACACATTTTGACAGGCTTCAGCTAAAGACCTGCTTTTTAACCGCTGTGCCCTAAAGTAAGACCCTCATCATGCAATGCTGTAATTCAGCCGAAATCATTCAACAAAATTTGATATTTGGTGGTTGGGTCTGTACAGCCAGATTATTATACCACCAACTGTGTGTATTTATTTTGTCTCTCTTTAAAAGCTTTCGCATTTTTACCACTTATCTTTCCCCACCTATGGTGACATTAAGCCCACTGTTTACCAACTTTACAGTGTCAAAATAATTTAACATTTTCCTCAAACAAGCCACTTTTCCTATTATTTTGTAAGTCTGTATTTATTTTATTTTCAAGTTTCTGACTTTTATATGGAAACATATTATTTAACAAATATAGTCATTTTTTGTGTGTGTAAATGTCTGTTGAATTGTAATGCTATCACCCTAATCTTGATTTAAAAGCCCTCGTTATTTTTGACAAACTTTTAAATTATAAATTATCAAATTAAATTATAACCTATATTATCTGTTGAATTTTTTATTAATAGCTTTTTTTTTATAAAAAGCTTCAATGAAGTTAGGCGTACTTTATCAAGGCAAAGCTTAAGTTTTATAATAGCTTCCAACATTGCATTACATTATAATGTTATTGCGTTCTGTTAGCATTCATTCTGTGAAATATGTATTTATTTGTTTACTAGGCTATTGAATAAAATCATCTTTTTTAGTAACTATACATAGAATTGGATATGAATATGATATTATGAATGTGACATTGGGGGAGTGGGTTCTGAATGTAATGATAGGCCTCACATTGTCTCAATTACGTAGAACTGAAGGCAAATTAATTATGTAGTCATAAATTTAGGTCAAATTCTTGTTGTGAGATTTAATGAGGGATCATACTGACTAGATCAGTATGAATAGATCATAGAGCAGAGAGTTTGCTAAATATTCATTTGTTTTTGCACTCCTGAGGCACGGATCACATTGCAATATAAACTCAAAAGAAGAGATAAATATTTATTTAATTTCCTTCACTGTATGAATGACTCTTTCAACTGCACTGATTCATCTCCCAGTTTGATCTTGATGATAAAAAGTTGAACACAATTCTTCGCACAGTGACAAACAGCTGACTGTAATCACTCAGATGTATCGCTAAAGCACAAACCTCCCTTCTGACAGAGAGTGTCATAATTAATGTTTTGTTTCCAGTGAGGCATTTGAACATTTAATCAGAGCAAGAATAGGAGAAAGGTCATTGGATGCTTTTTTTAAGCAGTGGAGATGTTTTTACTTTATGAAATGACAGATGCACAGGTTTAAAATGCATTAAAAACACATTTAAACAGTGTTGCAGACACGTTTTATGTTGTTGTTAGCACATTCCTACATACACAAAAATAAATATATCAATTTATTCATTAACCCTTAGGGGTCTGAGGTGTTCTCTGAAAGTTATCTTGAAACTTTCATGATTTACTGTAAACATGGAAGATTGTGTGTCTGTTTCCATAGAACTATTCATTAAGAGTACCGCAATAGTAACTCATCATTTTGAACAGTTGTATCAATTGATAGTTAGATCATTTTAAGGAAATGAATAGACACTCATTTGAAATCATTTCGTAATATGTGAATTGCCTTTTGAAATAGTAGTGTTGAAAAAGTTGTGTCATATTGAAAAGGTGATTTTTGGGTAACGCTTCCTTTTACAGTACAGTACTTACAGTGTACTTACAGTGTACTTACCTAGAAAGTACTGGCTAATATAAGGTAAGTAGGTTTAGGGGTAGGTTCAGGGTTAGTACTAGTTATTACCCAGTAATTGTAGTTACTAAAATAAGTACATAGTATTTACATGGGTAACTGGACTGTAAAAGGAAGATTTTTGTTGAATGAACAAATGATCTAAGTTTTATGTGTATTGTATCAAAGCAATTGAGAAAAGGGTTAGTTTTGAAAAATGGTTGTGAATTTTGTGTCTAGAGTTGTGAAAAATGACATCAAGTTTAAAAAAAATGTAAAAAAAAAAAAACCAACAACTTTACATCTTGTGTTGAAACACAAGATTTCAAAATAGTTTTTTGTTCAAATAAACTTGTGTGATTTTAAGAATGTTATAATGCAACATGACCTAACTGCGACCACAATGAAACATAAAAAATAATAATAATCACTTAAAAAAAAACATTTGTGCCTGCTAGGATAGAGTGCAACACTGAGTAAATGTATGATAAAACAACACCCCAGGCTCAGCAGTATTAATGATATGCAGTTTGCTTGTTATTAAAGTTCCAAAACAGTGCCAGGAGTAACACAGATGGAGTCAATTAAACAACGAACACGCTCACACGTACACGTTTCATCTCGGGTCTTTTATCTCTTGTATGTTATTCCATGGCCGTAATTAGCTGTACACTTCTACTTGCAATATTTTGTCTACTGATAATACCAGTTATCTTCAATGTGTGATTTCATATAATTTACCACTTACTATTGAATCAATTTGTGTTGTGTCCTTGGGTATTGCGTATAATGATAAAGATGGTGCGAATTTACTAATTTACTGTCCTCGCTTCTGGTGTTTTGCAGGGAGCTGATGCCGTCTACTCTGGAGGGACAGATCACAATGGAGAAGACGCCCAGCTATTTTGTGACGAACAGCGCGCGAAGCGGATCCACTCCATGGCGAGAGACATTAAACTAATCATAGTCGTCCGCAATCCAGTGACCAGAGCCATTTCGGACTATACTCAGACGCTCTCCAAAAGGCCGGAGATCCCCACCTTCGAAGTGCTGGCGTTCAAGAACCGAACGCTGGGCCTGATCGACGCGTCTTGGAGCGCGTTGCGATAGGGATCTACGCTCTTCACCTGGAGAGCTGGATGCAGTATTTCCCCCTCTCGCAGATGCACTTTGTCAGCGGAGAGCGGCTTATCGTTGATCCGGCCGGCGAGATGGCAAAGGTGCAGGATTTCCTGGGACTCAAGCGTATTGTTACCGACAAACATTTCTATTTTAATAAAACCAAGGGATTCCCGTGCTTGAAGAAGCCAGAGGACAGCAGTACCCCTCGGTGCCTTGGCAAGTCCAAGGGCAGAACTCACCCCAAAATAGAGCCCGAAGTCATTCGCAGACTGCATAAATTCTACAAGCCCTTTAACATGATGTTTTACCAAATGACAGGGCAAAACTTTCAGTGGGAACTGGAGGAGGATGGCAATTCGCCTGGCTTTCGGGACTAAACCCCATGCTGCTCTCCGCACCACCAGCCTTCTCATAGCCGAACCCTCCCCGTCCCTCATCGTTGCCGTCTTCTGAGAAAGTGTGTGTACCCATAGCAAGAGTGCTAATCTGCTCTGTCAACCCACAGATACCACTGGTGTTTATGATGGCAAATGTTATTGTAGATATTATCCCTAACATAAATATATTTATATTTGTCAAGAGAAGAGGATTTTATTCTTTTTTTGTTCAGACAAAGTTGCTACACGAATCATGTGTTCTATGATGACGATGCATGCGATGAGTTAAGTGTCCTTACCCAGCATCACCCTGAGGGTTTTATTTTTTAATCCCTCTCTCTCTCTCTCTCTCTCTCTCTCTCTCTCTCGCACACCAGCAGTGAGTGCAGTACAATCAACTCCGATAACCGAGGATCTTTGTGGATTCTGAAAACTAAAACATACAATCAAATGCAGATCTTATACAACAATCCTCTTGAATGAGAATTTTTCAGCTATTTCTGCCCAATGTTATGCATACCATTTATTTTGTGGCTAGTAATAATTCAGACAGCTTGGTCCAAAAGCAAATGCATATTATTTTTTCATTACATTTTTATATTATGCAATATCGGAATGACAATTTTACTGCATATATTTTACATTTTTAAATCTTAAAACTCTCCATTTCCTTTTTTTTTTATTTTTTTTTATTAGATATCATGCTTTTGGACCACTCTGTGTATTGGTAATACTTTATAATAACTGCACGCAACTAATTATTTGTTAAGCATGAGTAAACAGTTAATTCATCATTTATAAAGCATTAATAGATATTAATAAACAGTTTATAAATACAGCTACAGTATAAATGCTTTTTTTATTGATTTATACGCATAATATAATGTGTTTTGTAATTGTATTTTCATACTTTGTTAATGATCAATTATTATAGCATTATTTACAAACCAGTTATTTAAGAGTTGTCAGTCATTCATAAGATCACTTAGAAAGTGTAAGTAAATGTAGTAAATGCAGTTTATAAAGCATTTAGTAGTGGTCAGTTAACTATTTTGTGAGCTTTTCTAAAATCCATGCCCTGTAAAGCATTTGGAAAGGAGATTTAAAGGCACATCAATCTTCTAAACAGTGAAATGTAATAAACACAACACGCTGATACAAAACATAGAAGTATTTAACAGCCTTTAAATCTCCTTTATAAATGCTTTACAAGGCATGAATAGTCCTCAAAACATAGTTAACTGACCACTAAACGCTTCATAACTACCCGTATTAACCCTGAATTACAGCATAAATACATGTAATACATGTATTAACACACTAAGTTAGCATCACTATATGTCTGAATAATAAGAAGTATGGATGTACATTTAAATAGTTTATAAATCATTTACTTACATGCTCTAAGTAATCTTATGAACCTGTTCATTTAGAAATGATAAATTGATCATTAATAAAGGATGAAAATGCTATTATTAAACAAATTAAATTAAACAAAGAAAGCATTTATAGCTGTATAAATTGCAAACTGCTTATTAATGTCTATTAATTCTTTATGAATGATGAATTAACTGTTTACTCATGTTTAACTAATGTTTATTAGTGTGTTGTTATTATAAATTGTTACCTGTGTATTTAATAAATTAGCTTGAAAAAATGCACTACATGCAGTATTCCCTCAATTTGATTAATGGCTCACTTACTGACATTCAAAAGTTTAGGATCGGGAAGATTTTGTGTTGTTTCTGGGAAGAGGTGCATTATTCTCAGCAAGGCTGCATTTATTTGCTAGAAAATTACAGTAAAAACAGTAATATTTTAAACACCATTTTATGTCATATTATTGTAAAATTTCAGCATCATTATTCCAATCTTCAGTGTCACGTGATCAGAAATCACTCTAATATGCTGATCTGCTGCTCAAGAAACAAGTATTATTATCAATGTTGAAAGCAGTTGTGCTGCTTCATATTTTTGTGGAAACAGTGAACAGCATTTATTCAAAATACAAATCTTTGTAATATTTAAAATCTCTTTACTGTTTTATTTGATCAATTTAATGTGTCCTTGCTTGAATAAAAATATTCATTTCTTAATATAAAATTTTTACTGACACTGATCTTTTGAACGGGACAGGTGTCCATGTTAAAAAAAAAATTAACTTTTAGAAATTGACCATGCTAATGCAGTAGTATTCTTACTTTGGTCTATTAAAATGGTAATCATTCAGTAACATTCGTAATACAGTATCAAGATTATATACAGTATGCATAACATTACTATACCAGAACTGCAGAATTATTTTCATTGTATGAGTGTGGATTCAGATGCCAGGTCACAGTGATATATGAGTGATTTAGCAAAGAGTTCCGAATCTACGTATTTTTTTTTTTAATAATTTCTGACACTGTGGAACATTGTGTGTGTCATTAATCACAACTTCATGCCATCTCTCATGTGAGATGATCACAGCCACTAAAACTGTCATTATCACACTCGCTGCTTATTTCAGAAAAATCTAGTGTTGCACATATGCCACATTCCTGTTTTTTTTTGTTTACGCAGCCGCTGGCATAGTGAAACAGCAACATGATAATGAGTGTAGCACCAATGCTTGCGGAGGGAGCAGCAGGGAGTTACCAAACATCTGCTATAACAAAGCCCTGTCATTATAGACAAATGGGACATTAAAAGAGATTCCTGTGAAAATCATCAAGGAAGTAAGATTTTTAAATGTGCAACTTACCTGATGGATACATTTCAGGTTCATGTAAAAAAAAAAAAAATCTGTATGGAAGTATGGAAGCTTGTTACTGCCATAAAATGAAAAATATAAAAGGTATAAAAGGTAATTGTGACTTTTTATCTCACAATTCAGACTTTTTTTTCATATCTTGTGTACATCTTACAATTCTGAAATTATTTCTCATAGTTGCAAGATGAAAAGTTGGCAATTGCGAGAATATAAAGTCAGAAGTAGTGCGATATAGAGTCGCAAATTGCGAGATATAGAGTCGGATTGAAAATTGCGAGATATAAAGTCGCAATTGCAAGTATATAAAGTCAAAATTGCAGAAGATATAAAGTCAGAATTGTGTGATATAATGTCAGAATTGTGAGTTATAAAGTGACAATTGCAGAATATAAAGTCAGAATTGTGAGATATAAAGTCGAATTGCGAGATATAAAGTCAGAATTGTGAGATGTAAAGTCAGAATTGTGAGATATAAAGTCAGAATTGTGTGATATAATGTCAAAATTGTGAGTTATAAAGTGGCAATTGCGAGTATAAAGTCAGAATTGCGAGATATAAAGTCGCAAATTTGCGAGATATAAAGTCAGAATTGCTAATATAAAGTCAGAATTGTGAGAATATGGAGTCAGCAATTGCGAGATGTAGAGTCAGAATTGTGAGATATGAGTCAGCAATTGCGAGATATAAAGTCAGAATTGTGATATAAAGTCACAATTGCAGAGATATAAAGTCAGAATTGCGAGATATAAAGTCAGAATTGTGTGATATAATGTCAGAATTGTGAGTTATAAAGTGGCAATTGCAGGATATAAAGTCAGAATTGCGAATATATAAAGTTCGCAATTGCAAGATATAAAGTCAGAATTGCGAGATATAAAGTCGCGAATTGCGAGATATAATGTCAGAATTGTGAGTTATAAAGTGGCAATTGCGAGATATAAAGTCAGGAATTGCGAGTTATAAAGTCAGAATTGCGTGATATAAAGCTTTGTTAGCAATTGTGAGATATAAAGTCAGAATTGCTGATATAATGTCAGAATTGCGAGTTATAAAGTGGCAATTGCGTATATAAAGTCGGAATTGCACTATTATAAAGTCAGAAATGCATGATATAAAGTCAGAATTGTGAGAAATAAAGTTTTTTTCCCTTAGAATTGCCCTGATAACTCGCAAATTGCAAATAGTTTATATAATTCACAATTCTGAGGAAAAAGATGTCAGAATTTCGAACATATAAAACTCGCAATTATGTGTTATAAAGTCAGAATTGTGAGATAAAAAGTCACACTTCTGTCTTTTTTTTTCTCAGGAACTGCGACTTTATATCAAGCAATTCTGACTTTTTATCTCGCAATTATGAGAAATAAAGTCAGAATTGCGAGATATAAACTCGCAATTGTGAGAAAAAGTCAGAATTGTGAGATAAAAAGTCACAATTATTTATGTATTTATTTTTTTTATTCAGTGGCAGAAACAAGCTTCCATAGTTTTCTTTCTGGGATCGCTGCATTTATCTTGATTCCGTGTTTTTCCAAAAAGCCATGTTTTTCTCACAAATGTACTGACAATATAGTGGATTTTGATATATTTATTGAGCACTTGATTGGGAGAGACAAAAGTCCTTCAGTGTAAATCCGGCAATGTGTAAATCTTAATCATTCATACTGTAACTCAAAGCTATGTTGCTCAATTGCCCTCATCTCAGATGGTGTTGTCATACATTTAAATATTATGCAAAGCACTGTTGCATGACCTGTTCATGCCGAAGACTACTCTTTAATTTCACTGAATACTTTTTTTATTTAGCAATCCAACCATGCGTTATGCTCTATGCTTATTAAACCACACGTTTCCAAGTCTCAACTGGAAAAAAAGTGTTACTTGAATAGCAAGCAGTGATTAAATGAAACAGCCATTTGGATAATTTTAAGAAACACATTAATTACATTTGTGCTGTGACATTTTAAGTAAACCCTCAGGATACAACAAAACTGAGATAAGTCAAATCTCATTGGCCTCACATTTAGAAATTTATTGATTACAAACATTCAGGCTATAATGAACTTAATTCACTTTGCAAGTTTACTTATTCCAGCAGCAGACTTTTATTTTGTAGAAATGCAGTTTACACGAATCTGGCTTGTTTGATAAGACAAATAACAGGGTGTCACTGTCCATTCAACATTGCTTTCGAATTCCCACTCCATCCAAACTTTTTGCCATGTCTCTGAACTATTTAACAACTTAGACAATCAATGCAGCCAATAAATCAATAAACACGGTCTTAATAGACTTCCCTCGCAGTGTATCGGCCCCTCCCTCTGCACACCTCTCTGGCTTGTTGTATGTTCTCAGTGAGTTTTTCTTTCTTCTTTTCTTCCGGGGGGAATGGCAAGACCTGAGAGATAGTTACACAGAGCAATTGGTTCAATCAGAGTAAGCGCTGTGCTGCCCTTTTATATCCCCCTGACTGAACACTGAAGCCCTGAACCACACTATCCCAGGTCACCCTTTCTGCTTTGAGCCTCAGCCGTGTATCTATCCCCCTGGTGCTCTGCTGAAAAGTGCTCTGATTTCAACTTTCTCTCTTTCTCCACCTCCATTCAACGACGGATCTGTGGATTAAGACAGGTGGGACCCGAACTGGCTGCTTTTTCTTTATCTTTCGTATTTTTTATGGTTTGTGGAAGCCAAGCAGTGCTAACTTTAAATGATGGTTTCCCAAACACTATGTCCTAACCAGGCACGATGCGGTAAACCGTATCCGCTCGCTTTATCACAGCAAGTGACGTTTTGCTGAACGAATCAGTCCATTAACCTGGAAACGAGATTTGGCCTTTTGGTTCCATCATTTTAAAGTCAATGGAATTATTATGTTTTTTCTTAGCTTGAAATAAATCTGTTTAACACGAGCTCAAGATATTTTCACATTTTATTCTATGAATATAAATAATAAATAGTAAAAGGTGGTAAGTGTCTAAATGGGTCTACAGAGGTGCATTTAACATCATCACGCCAGAGATAAAATCATCTACTCACAGGTCAGTTTTTACAGCCTCTTGCAAACTATTATAACTCAAGCTTTTTAACTTGTGGATTATAAAAAATAGAAAAAAACAGTCACTGGAAACTTGGTTGCGTTACCGTTTTTTTTTTTTTTCAGGATCTTTTTAGTTCTGGGGATTGTATTTAGATTTAAAAATTCATAAAAGTTGTGTTCATCTGTGAAGATTCTCATGATGAACAAACCATAGTCCCCTATCACACAGAGATCCCGGAAAATACACGGATAATGTGACCCGGCATTTGTCCCGGGATTGTTTGATTTCGGTTCATTCACACTGCCAGTGATTTGCCGAGATCTGTGTGCGTGTTTACACACAACCCGTAAAAGATCTCGGAAAGACACATGACGTCAGGATGTGACGTTTAACGTACACATCGAAAACATGTACACGCGCATACCATTCCACAAAGCTGGTGAACGATCTCAGCTTCAGTGTGGATAGTGAGGAGCTCCTGGTCTCTGCTTCGTTCCAGTTTGCAGACATTTGTTCGTCCTTTGTTGGCGACGAACACAAACTTTCTTCTAAGAGCAACAGAGTCATCACTATGACACACCCCTTACGGCATTGGTCCTAGCTTTGGTTCACACAGCGCGCGTTACGGGACTGATTCCGGCAATGTTACTAGGTTCCCAACCCGGCAGTCCCGGTATCAATCCCGGGTCATGTTTGTTGTCACACAGAAGGCGTTCTGGCAATTTCCCGGAAATTTCCCGAGATGACGCGCTGTGTGAAAGGGCTCATGTAAAGAATCATAATCGTTTTTTCTTTATACACTGTAAAAATGAAAATGCTTTATCTTATCAATAGAATTATGGCAACAGATTACAAGCAATATTACTAATTAAATGTCACAAATTAAAATTGAGTTGTAATTAATCAAATTATTCCTTAAAAGTTAACCATTTAAAATGAGTAAAGTTTACACCAAAAAATTTTACAAAAATATCCCACTAACAGACAGATATCAAAAATGAATTAAGAATTTATTTTATATTGCCAACATTGAAGACACCTGATGTTAACAAGCAGAGTCACTGAAGGAGACAACTGTAATTTTAAAACAAACACCGATACATCATAATGGTGACTTCAATTTATGTTTTTTTTTTAAGTTTTACTCATTTTAAATGGTTAACTTTTAAGGAATTTATTTGATAAATTATTACTAAATTCTAATTTGTTAAATGTAATTAATAATATTGCTTGTAACCTGTTGCCACATTTTTTTTTTATTAGATAAAGCATATTCATTTTTACAGTACTGCAAAATCCTATTGACTTTTTGTTGAAGGAACCAAAGTGGTGTGAACTTCTGAGATGGCTGACAAAAATATGTAATTCCTGCAGCATCAAATAATGCATCACAATTCATATATCAGTTTATATTTTTGCTGGAAAAATACTGGTTAGGATATGGTGTAAACCATAATTTCATGAGGAGAATTATTCACCAGAACGAGACTACAATCAACACACTGTGAAGAAAAAAAATGAAGAGATGAGTATTTGGTGTGAACATACTCAAGGTTTAACTAAGCTGCAGCAGTGAATAGATTCTTGCAGATATTTTGGAATGTACAGCTTCATGAATATTCTATGTATTTGCACAATGATTAAGAAAACATTGATCAAGAAAGAAAAAAAATCTGCTATGATGTAAATATCAGAAGTGTATAATGTACATATGCAGCTACGATTCTTTTTTCAAACAGAAAATAAAAGTGAAACGAGAGCCACCAGGTCTCTGGCCTCCTGTATGTGTGTGTATGAAGAGCCGCTGTAATGTAATGTACTGGCAATGCTTTTGCTGACTGTGTGAGAAAAAAGATAGAAACAAGAGCTTTGAAGACTCAGAGGGTGCAGTGAGACAAGAAACCCGAACCTCTGAGAGTCCAGAGGAAAAAAAGTGAAACTTGAAAGGAATTAAATTTCGATTACCTTACAGTCTTTCATTTCTGTGCTCTCAACAAGAGATGTTTCTTCAGTGCTTCAGTAAGATTTTAAAAGAGCGATAATACAAATCCTACCCGCTTTGGCACTGTTATTCTAGAGCTAAACCTGAGGTTTTACATTTAAATCAGTTTCTGATATTGTCAAATATCATACAGCAGGAGGGCTGAAGTGCTGGAGTCCAATATCCACTGTGTGAAAGCACTTGCAGGTAAACTTCTCATAGCATGAATCATTGAGCATACATATGTACATTGCTTTCTCTTCTGTCTCTCTCTCTGAGAAATTATTTTATGTATTGTTTCTCATTGACAGAATACTAAGGTGTTATGGGTGTTTGCTTACTAAGGAACGTCAAAGAGCACAACCCCAAGTCCTACAGTATAAAGTACTGGTTTGGATTAGGATTGTTTCATGTATTATAAAGTGAACATATTATGCCCTTTTTGAAAATCATTCTTGATTTTGTCTTTGGGGTCTACAAAAAAATAATAATAATAATAATAATACAAAATAAAAAACATTATTTTTCACATATTTAAAATTTTTGTAGCACCTCTCTTCCCAGTCTATCAGTAATGGTTAGGGTTGGGTATCGTTTGAATTTGAACGATTCTGATTCCGATTCCTTGTTTCGATTCCGGTTCCTAACGATTCTCGAATTCTGATTATTTTAAGAGGCAGGGTCAAAAAAGTTTAGCTAACTTTGCTAACCAACGGTCTTTCTGAAGGAAATACTCCTTCTGAAGGGATACTCCTTCTGTCACAAATACTCCTTTTGTCACAAATTTTGCATTTTGCCGAGTTTTGGTTATTTTTAGAAAAGTGAAGCCACACTTTGGACCGCCGACGTAAGCTACTCATGTTCGACTTGGCGCGGTTATGCCAACACTTCCGGTAGATGCTTCTTCGTTGGTGTTGTTCAGCAGTTTCTTCTTCCGGTCGACGGACTGTGAAAATCAAAACTAAGAATCGAAAATTTTAACTTTTAAACGATTCCGGGAAAAACAAAAAGTTAGTCCCGGTTCCAAGTCGATACTCGATTCTCGATACCCAACCCTAGTAAAGGTCTTGTTAGTTCCTATGAAGCTCAATGTGCTCTGATTGGTCAGCTGGATCAGTGTGTTGTGATTGGTCAACCGCTTCATGAATGTTTTGGTAATGTCACGACCCTTAACATAACCATGAATTTTAACAAACTAACGCAACTCAGACAGGCACCGCCCTTGAATGCATTGGATTGCAATTATAATTCTGTGACGCGAAAGTCAAATCACCTTTATTTATATAGCACTTTTTACAATACAGACTGTATCAAAGATAAGCGCCACAGCTTTGTCTCGGCAGAAGCAGGACCCGAACCGAGGGAGCACGCACCGAACCACTCTCCTCGAAGAGTGCCCAGCGGGAGTGGAGCATCCTTAATGCCAAATGCTAGCAATGCTCACAGTCAGCCTCCTCGAAAGCTGACTGGGCATGCTGCATTCCCAAACAAACAACACAAAAGAACATGTGTATCCCTGCCCATTAGATAGCGCAAGCAGGAAGGAACACACTTCTTAAACTGCTGTTTGCTCACCATAGTCTCTCACAAAATTGTTTGTGGTTAAATGGCTAACTCCTGCCTAGCAAATAGTAAAGACCGTACACAGTGTTTACGCTTACTGAAGGCACAGAAGCTGTTGCGCTTGTGTTTTCGGGGTGCTTATAGTTTCCTGATCAATGACGTCACCCGCCTATGACGTTCCGTCCCCTCCATTGGACTGATTTCATACGTGCTTCATGACGCACACACGCAGGGGCGTTCCCACAGCATTTGACGCAGCTCAGTTGTTTTTCTCACCTTGCAGTTCAGGGCTTCCATACAAAACAGTGCAGATGGGAGTGGAAAGATTGTGTGTGATCTACTGATGGCGTACAAATTAGAGAACACAGACAGAGTCAGATAATTTCCATAATGACCAACACAATCTACCAGGTAGCATCTGGTTTAAGATGTGCTTTTGGGGGGGTGGTAAATTATGACACAAACACCAGTACATTGATGAGCACAAATCTTAGTAAATGACCATGATGTAGATTTATTTACTCTCCTCTTATCATTTATTGAAAATAAAAAAAATCACTGTGTGATTTTAGTAAATAAGTGACTAAAGTAGGTATGTTAAATGCTCTATATGTTGCTATATTTATTCAGCAGTTATTATGCTAATTCTATTAAATCATTGTGTCAACAATCAACAAGTTGTCATTTACTGAATTAGCTAGTTTAAGCTGAATTTTCACTAATAAAGATATTTAGGTTGAGATTGCATGATCATTTTAATATAAAATGTGTCTAAGTGTATGATAGCTTGCTTTTTGCTGGACAGGTAAGGAAATTATTGTGTAATTTACATACAACTCAAGAGCACAACATCAATATTGATGTCAGTACTACAAGTACCCGAAGAACAGAGATGTTAATGCACTGTAAAATCCAATATTGTTCTTACTAAGATTTTTTTTGTTAACTTTACTTAATGTCCAATAATTTGTTAAACTTACTTAAAATGTCTTAGCAATCTGTACTGTTTGCATGATATGCCTTTGTTTCTCAGAAAAACCTTGTAAACATTACTTGACTGGTTTGAGTAACAATTTGCCCCCTCCCCACACATTGACATTGGCGGGCAAATGGTTTATGAGGCAGGGCAATTCTTAATAGATTTTTCACTAATTTCTTCCACTTTTGCATTCATCATTCTTCTTTTTCATCTTGAAATAGTCATCTTGAATATTATTGTCAATACACTTACAAATTTTGGGAGAGCATCAAAATTCTTTAGTTGATTTCCCTTTTCTCACCATAATTGTGATTAATGTTCCCTTTGGTTGGGCACTTACATAATTTACATTTTTGTAATTCTCTTCCAAATCGATTGCAGTGATGCAACATGAAATCAGCTATCATTTGATTTCAAAAGGAAGTGAAGCAACAAATATTATATATTTTTAAATGATTTAATTAATTGACCTTTACAATTTATTATTTATATATTTAATTATTTATTTATTTATTTATTTATTTATTTATTTTTGCGGTCTCTTTTAACTATAACCCCAATAACGATAGCAAATAAATTTGTAATGGTAAAATAAAGCCAAAAATAGAAAAACAAAGCTATTAATTTATTCATGCCACAATGCACTCTGGGAGTACACTTCCTCAGATCACAGACAGAATTAAGTTGACAAAACTTAAATTGATTAAGTAACAGTAACTTGATGCAATTAAGTTATGCTTACTTAATCAGCGCAGTATCATCTCGATTCGTCATATAACTGAAGTTTTGGGACGTCTTTTGACCATTCGTCAATATACGACTTTTTCGGGCCCCCTTAAACGTCGGTAGATGACGTTATGGGATCCTAACTCTACCCAAACCTAAACCCAACTCGTCACCTAACTGACGTTAAAGGTAAAGCGTCAGTTATATGACGACCCGAGATCGTCATCTACCGAACGTTGAAGGGGGCCCTAAAAGCTCGTATATTGACGAATGGTCAAAAGATGTCCAAAACGTCAGTTATATGACGAATTGGGATGAGACTGTGTTATTAAGGCAACGAGTTTGCATAATACAATTAAGTAAACTGAACTAATGCACCTTCAATAACAACATTATTTAACAGTAAATTGCTTTTACTTCAATACTAAGCAAGATATCTTTCCAAAACGTCTCTACAAGGAAAAAAGAATTAAAAAAAAATCAAAAAGGAAACTCTACAGTCCTAATTTGAACTGTTTCTTCTGCTCGACTCCCTCAGGTATGCAGGGCCAGTTTTCAGAGAAATACCTCTTTGATACACCCTAGCAGAGATCTGTTGCATGAAAGACATGCAAAGCTGTCCTCGAATTGCCTGTCCCAATGGGGGGTTTATGGCGTGTGGTTTTGAGAACGGACTGATCTCTGCTAGACTACAGGCGGAGTCATTCACTCCTATCAGAAACCACTGCAGTTGGCCTGTTATCACAAGCTGAAAAAACAACTACATTGTTTTGTGTTGCACCGGTAAAGCAAAGGCAATCAATCTGTGTTGTTTCTGGTTGGTGGCATTGACACTGCAGTGTAATAAATTGAAGTGAAAACTTAGATTCACTGCTTGTGCTGTGATGTGCTTTGACAAAACAGAACTATAAAAAGAAATATCAAAATATTCTGCAAATAAAGAATAAATTTGGAAAGTTTTTTTTCAGTAGCAATCTGGGTAAACCTATGTGTATAATATGCCAGCTATAAAACGTTTTGTGCAATGTATGGCTGAGAAAAGACAACAGGCTTACAGCACGGTTTAAAGGTTTTTGCTGGGCTACAATGCCTGGAATTCCCCCTCAGGCCATCTAGACAGGGATGTTTAAAAATGCATCATCTCACTAATCAATACCTCCAAAATGATCTTGGCTGTGGAGGTGTCTAGTTTCTCTATCCATCATTATTGGTAATAGTCTCATTAATAGAGTGTTGATTCATTTTCTGCCGAGTGGATATTAACCTTTTGCCAGTAAACATTCATTATGTTTGTGAGAGGTGCGTTCTGTTTAGAGTGTAACACTAGAATACCAAATGGCACTTGGGAGGATTTCACACCACAGCCCCAAGAAACTTTCCGACGCAGAGCTTCTCTTGGTAAAGACCTTCATTTTGCAGCACAATGCAGCAATACAGCGGAAATTGATTCAGTTGCTTTTGCCCCTGGAACATTTTGTATCAACTTATTAATAGTGCATATTCTGCAGAAAAGTGCAATTAAATTAGACAAATTAAGCTATAGGAATGTGCTGTGGCTTGAAGCACACGAGGTCCAGACAAATTGAAACAAGATGCTCATGCAAGAAACACACTTTCAAAATCTTGTGTTATGTCCTGATCTTGTCATTCTTGTCATATGTATACTTTTTATATCAATACATAAAATACACGCACACACAAACACAGAAAACTACAAGCACAATGAACAATATTTTTGTGGGGTTGATTATAAAATACGCAACCTTTTTCTTATTTTTAAGAAAATGAATGTTCAATGTCAATATTAGCCTTTACAAAATTACATTTTACTACAATGTTACTATAATTAGGCGCAAACCTGAATTCTGCTGCTTGTGTGAACATTTACATTTCTTCTTCAAACTGCAAATATTACTGAAATATTACTCCTAAAACACAATATATATTTTGATTTCAAGCATGATACATAGTTCTCATATAGAGACTTCGATTCCAGTAAAAAAAAAAAAAATGCACATTCAGATCAAGGCTGTCTCAACAGCGCAATGCTTTATTGTACTTTATTCACGTGGCATTAGAGTTTGTTTTGCTCCGTCCCTGATCATTTTAATCTTTTTTGGATTGCTAATTTGCCCTCAATACATTTTCACTAGGTTTAATGGGTCCAAATTTGCATTATGGTTGCTTACACACATACATAACAAGTAATGCTTTTCCTACTGTTTTCCTGTAGTTTTTCTCTATGAAACAGAACTACATATACTTTATTAGAGCTGTTGAACATGAAATCACAGCAACGAGAATTGTTACCTGCATTGTCCACCATGGTTTTCCAGCTTCGTGCTCATTTTCCCTTTCATTTTAAATATAGAAATGAGCTTAATTTAGGTGCGTATGCCCATAAACACTTCAGGCAAGACAGTGCTTTATGAGAAGTGGTTGCATTATTCCCTTTCATTGCTTTGCCTGATGGACAAAGCTTTTTACACATTTAAACAAGTGCACAAAGTGAAATCTTTATGTAATATTAAGCATAGTCATTATCCCTTGTGCATTAGAAGCATCTGCTATACAAATGCAGCATTTCTCAGGTCAGTCAGCCTGTACTCTAAAGGAAACTTAACAAGCATGGATAATGTCTTTTCAATGATTTTAGAAGCCTCAATTATTAAAAAGAATTCATCTCTGTTGTTTTATGTGTAGCTTGAAATAAAGACTGATATCGGAAATGTTTAACTTTAAATTGCCCGAAGTATTACTTTAATATTTAACCAGTTGCTTTTACTGCTTTTATGTTTACAGTCTTTGTGTAATGTCCTTAAAGTTTTTCCCAGGACTCTGAAAATCCCACATTTATTATTCATTTGTTTGTTTTATTTATAGGATTTTTAATTCTGCATTTAATTTAGCTGTGGATTATTATAGGTATAGCCGTATAACTAAATAAGTGTTTTTTGTTGTGTTGTGTAAAGTTATTTTGTTATGTTTTCTGTTATTTAAAGTTATGTTCTGAAAGTTATTCGTGATGTTATTTAAAGTTGTTTCGTTACGTTTTTGCTATGTCATGCCAAGTTATGTTCTGAAAGTTATCGTTATGTTACTGTATGTAAAGTTGTTTTGTTTTGCTATGTCATGTCTAGTTATGTTCTGTTAAGTTGTTTTATGGTATGAAAAGTTGTTTTGTTTTGTGTTGCTTTTATGTGAAGTCATGTTATGTAATGCAATGTTAAATGTTATTCTATGTCTATGCTACGCTATGTTGTCAGCAGTCCAACCCGATCTCACGACCAAGTCGATATCAATTATGATGACTGATTTAAAAGTGGCTAATTCGTAACAATTCATATGACCTCACTCGTACAAATTAGTATGATTTTGCTAAATCGTACATATTTTACGAATTGCCCAATTCGTATGATTTTGTACGAATGACCTACCTCTTACCCCGCCCCTAAACCTACGCATCACGTGGGTTTAGACCATAGACTGTAAAAAATATGGACAAAGCGTCTGTGACATCACCTATAGACTCTCTGAAGAACGGGTTCTTATGGCGGCGCCATGCTCTACGAAAATCTTGGAAAATACAAAATACAAAAGTTTCAGAAAGGATACAGAGGTGGTATGATGTGTTGTGTCAGATCATGGCCGAGACGTCAAATTAACTCTGGCGCAGCCCGTTCTCAGCTGTCAATCAAAGTTAACCGCCCTTATTTGTCATACATTTTATATCTAAATATGATCTAAAGTAATGAGTTAGAAAAAATTCACCCCTCACAGTTGTCAGGCACGCGGAACATATTGAAGATTACAATAAAAGTTTACCAAACTGTAAACATATGAATTTATGCTGTGAAAAAGGAATTTTAACATGACGTCTATGGATATTTGCTCCCTTTTGGGACTCGCCTCTTAGCGGATTTGAGATGTTTTGCAGTTTGTCGCACTTCCAAGTAGGCTTCAGCTTTCAGATTAGAATTTTGACGCTTGGTTTAGACAAATCGAGTGAGGTTGTACGAATTAGTACGAATTAGACACTTTTTAATCATTCGTGAATTCGGTATCGAATTGGTCGTGAGATAGTGTTAGTGATATCACCCCTTAGCCCAAGACTGGTTGCCCATTGAAGTTAAGCATGAGTTGAATTGGGTTAGATGGGAGACCTCCTGAGAAAACCAGGTTGCTGTTGGAAGAGGTGTTAGTGAGGCCAGTAGGGGGCGCTCTCTCTGTGGTCTGAATGGGTCCTAACACCTATTATACTGATGGGGACACTATACTGTCAAAGTCACGTTTTCACCACAGGAACTTTCCCCAGGAACTAGGAACTTTGGGTGGTCTTGGTGTGTTAACACCGCAGGAACCAGGAGTCTCAATGAAGTTCCAGGCAAAAATTACCCCTCCAGAAAGTCCCTGAGTTCGGGAACTTTCGGGGGCTGGACTTGTGCGCTGAACATGCTGATTGGTTCTTACTCACTTGTCCTTTCTGCCAGATGGCGTGCGTTCATCCCATCCATCTCAAGGTCAAGTCCGCTGATAACAAACGTCTACTTTTCTACGTCTACGTCTGGCGCAATATGGCTGCCATCGCATTATCCAGGTGGATGCTGCAGATTGGTGGTGGTTGAAGAGATTCCCTCTTCCATGTAAAGCGCTTTGAGTACCAAGAAATTCGCTCTATAAATGTAACAAATTATAATTATGTTATATGTTGTGTGATTTTTGTTGTTCTTTAAAGTTGTTCTTTGAAGTTGTTTGCATAGCTTTTTTGTTTTAGATTCATAATGTAAAATACCAGCATAAACCCAATTTGGAAAGCATTAAAAATTAACTAAATTAGAGAAAACCACACATCACTGATTCTGTTCACATATGTACAATTTGAGAAATAAACTCTCAGAAGAGTTTGGTACAAGAGAGTCCAGTCATGGAAGAGTTTTCCTTATGCAAATATATTCCACCTCAGGAGCACAGACTTTCCCACCCTGATTAAATAGGCAAGAAATCCACAGCAGCCATGATTCCTCCAAACACGGCAGAGGTCTTTGCCAATGGGCTGTGCATCTCTGTTGTCATCTGCCTAGCAACACATAAGATGATGCAAGACAAAAAGAGACGCCAGATCTCATTGGTATGTGTGCCTGCACCCAAAGGAGGAATTTTAATAAGTTGTTTAATAGAGATTTACATGCCCTAGTATTACACAGTCTCTGTTTTGTTTCAGTTCGTTTGAGATGCAGAGAGTGGAAACTTTCATTCTTATGAATAAAATGCTTCTGAAGGGTTCTTAGTCTAGGTATAAATTATTTTCTTTTCATATTTTTTTCCTTTATTAGTATTAATATTTTATCCAGCAAATCACTCCATGAATGTCCTCAGTCTCCGAAGACATTTAATGAGGTGGTTTATTGATTTTGTCTGTGTGGAAGCAGGAACACATACCATATGTGTAATGCCAAAGAGCTCATGGATCGTTGCTACAGAGTTTGTGTTTGTTTGTTGCAAGATATTTCCTTACAACGTAACTATTTTAGCTGTTATGACTAGTGTCTGATGTTCCCCTGTCTTGTCCCATGTTAGCAGTTTCCCATTATGTTGATTAGTCTCCCCCAGGTGTCTTCTTATAGCCACCCATTCGGATGCGGTCTGCGAATCTCCATAGGAAATGAATGACTTCCGGTCGTTTCGCAGCCGATTTCGGAGCTGATTTCAGCTGCAAGTGTGAAGGCGGTCGTACCCCTCAGCCTGAGTCAGTTCGCGTCTTTCCTGCTCACCCTCAGAATCTTCACGTCATGCCAACCATCAAGCCAGCCACCGGATCTGTCTATGGTCGTCCAGGACTGGTTTTCAGCGTGGCCGATCCCGCGCTGATGTCAGCACCTGCTGCCACGAGGGCCATCGTTCCAGGTTCTCTTCCTGCCTGAGCCTGTGCTCCACATCAGTCCCGCCGAGCCTGCGCTTTACGCCAGTCTGAGCCAAAGACTGTTCATGTCACGTTCACCAACCAAGTGTCTCCAGACAAGATGGCTGCCGCCGACCCAGTGTCTCTGGACAAGATGGCCACCGTCGACCTGTCTGTCCCAGAGCCGGTGTCTGTGCCAGAGCACATATATGTCCCAGAGCCTTTCCCCTACCTGTCTCTCTCCCCAATAATTCTTTCTTTAGGGGTGGCCATAGGTCCTCGTCTTGGCTGCCTGATGGGTCGTCTCTGCCCTGGCTACCCGAAGGCCAGCCATGGCAATGTCCTGGTCCCGTTCCCCTGCACGGGCCTGGCCCTCCATCCCTCCCCCAGACCGCCTCTTGCGTAACGTGGTACGTTGGAGTCTTGTTACCTTGCCTATATGTTTAGTTTCTAGTTTATTTATTAAAATTGCTGCTGCATTTGGATCCTGCTTTCTCCTTGTTTCAACTGCAACGTAATATTAGCAATCTAAAAATATTCTCTACTTTAACACTCAAACTGTAAGATCTTACTGTGTGATAGTAATGAAACTTTGTGGGATTATTTCCCAGCCAAGACTGTCTGATATATGTTGATGTAAACAGCAAATAGATCCCTGGGGTTATGAGGATTTGTCATAGTACAAAATTATTTTGAAAAACAGAAAACAAGCATAAATACATGCACTCACTGAACTGAGTAGAACCCAAAACTTTAGATATGCCCAACTTATTCCACTGACTAACTTCTCATTCCTAGCTAACATATATATATATATATATATATATATATATATATATATATATATATATATATATATATATATATATATTAGGGGTGTAACGATACACGTATTCGTATCTAACCGTTCGGTACGAGGGTTTCGGTTCTGTCTTCTTCCCTGTCGAAACCAACATTTCGTTCAAATGTAGGGCGCTGTCGCACGTGGCAAGCGCGTTCATAATATAAGAGATGCTGGACCACAACATTGCTCAACATCAAATGGCAAATGTAATGTAAGTGAAACGAAACTAAACTATTCATTATTGTGTGGTTGACGGACCGTTTATCAATTTGGACCAATGCAGCGTGTAGCCGATCTTCATCATCAGCACTGTAACTACACAGAGAAGTCCAGTAAAGAAAACATTCAAATTCGCCACTGAAGTAATAATATCGCTGCGAGATCTTGAGAGAAACATTCACATTTCTCCGTTATTAGCGGATCAAACAGCTGCTGAATGTGGAAACCAGGAAGAAACATTGTGCCATGAATGAACTATCCAGTGTCCATAGATCAGCAACATCACTATGGATTTACTGTATAGCACTACTATCTGTAAGTTTGGCAGGAATAGTAGGCTATAATGCTTTTAAGTAACATCACGTCGGTTGTATTTTGACATTGTCAATACAATTGCTGCCCTCAAATGCTAATCTAAACTAAAATAAAACCTTTGCTTATAATTACTACAATATTACATTTCATTTTAAGCACATTTTAATAAATTAGAAAAAAAAATTCTAAGTGGGATTGGGTAGGTCTTGTGTCCAGCTGCCAAGACCATTGTGATCAATGAATTCAATCAAATCCAAATGCAATAGCAAACTTATGGAATTGTTATCATGGGAGGTTATAAGTATTAATTTTGTTATTATTTTCCAACTTCAAATTCCTCAATTACTATAATATTTCGGATTTCACACCAGCCTATGGTGGGAGTTTTCAGCTGCCGTCAGGATGTGTCTATGTCTGTTTGTTTTGAACAAGCAGATGTCTCTCAAAAGGAATAAGAGATGCATTCACTTGAAAAAAGGGAGTTCGAAGCAAAAGAATTGTTGTCTGCTGTATTTCGAGACCGCTATGTTATATTCATGAATTCAGAGAATTCCTACATCGTATATGGATGGTGTGGAAGAGTGCTTATCACTTAATTGCATAGAAAACAGTCAGCGGAGGAAATCACTAGAGATTGTGGGTTTGACATGCAGAAACAGAAATCCTAAAATCCATTTGAATGTATTCTACCGAAAACAAGAGCAAGCCATCAAAATGTGTACTCAGATTCTGAAGTTTCAAAAACCTTGAGCAAACCTTAGGGGTGCATAAAAGTTTTATGACCATATAGTAACAGAAAAATAGCAATAATAAAACTCTCTCCCGTGTCTCTTTCTCTCTGTTTGTGTGTGATGTTCCAGTAACATCATTAATCACCAGGCTGAGGTTGAGCAGAACACAGATTGTGTTCACTAAGGCGGTGTTCTTCTTCAATTATAATGTAAATATATGGGTTGCGGTAATAAAGCCATTGATCAGATTTTAGAGGAAACAACAATAATTCTTGGAGCAAGGACTTTAAGTATTGGTTCACTTTTAGATTTCCTTGCAAGTACTGCATAATGTTGAACATGAAGTGCAATGACAGTAATAGGAAACATTTTAATTGCAAAGAAATTCAACATATATTTAAAAAAGAATGGCAAGTGTTAAGTAATTGCATTATTCTTTTTTTTATTTTTATATATACTACTATATATTGTATTTTTCCAAACTAACCATGTTCATTATTAAAATAATGCAACTATTTAAGCAGATTTGTATAATCTAGTCATTTGTCAATAGCTTTTTTCAATAACCACGCATAAACATTATTCTCTTAAAAATACAAACATGTACATACATGTTGTTCACATATAATGGTAGCCCCATTTGTGCTGAATATAGTGAATTTACACCTTTCCCATTTACATGTTTATAAATAACTGAAAAAGCATGGATGTCAGAACATCCCAAGGACCCCAAATACACATTGGTCCCCAGGGGGTTAAACAACAAATTGCAAAGACCCAGTAGAAGAGTGAAGTTGTATTGCACATTAAAGTATTGTGCTTTTATTTTCACTTCAACAGTTCAGTGGTAATTACATAGTAAGACATATACAGTCCAATGCACTAGGTAAAATAATCATACACTTACATACAACTGCACATTAACCAGTGACTGGCAGTGAAATTGCAGTATAGATATATTTGTACAGTTTCCTTTGAAAATAATGTTCACACCTGGACTGTTAAAAAGGACAACAACTGTGTAAAGTGTCTATTAAGAGCTGTACTCTGTGGTCCAAACATTGATTTTAGAGCACAGGTCCTGTGTATTGCCTGGAAATGTCAATTCACTCCTGTACATTGCAAGGAACAAAATGTCATATAAAGCCAAACTTGCCTCCAATTATTCTGACAATATTGGATTTAGTCCTCAAATCTACAAAGTGGCCATCAGTGTCGATCTTGCCTGTTTGGTAGCCTGCGTTAGGTGCAAAGTCTTGAAAGCCTGCAAAGACAAAATCAATAGGAATGGCCTGACATTGTTCATGACTTTAGTTATCTAAAGTTATCTAATGCTATATGAGTGTTAGTCAAACTGTGATGTTGGCTTGACAAAGCCTTATATTAAAATAATTTTAAAGGATGTATGGATGGAAGGAAGGAAACAAACCTGTTATAGGTGAATGACGCTTGGCAGGCTTTTTTCAAGGGGGTTAAATGAAACCAGTTTGTTACAGCCCAGTTTCCAGTCATTTTATTACAGAATAGACATCATGAGCTGTCAGATTAATGGCCGAGATGCTGAAGAGATCCAGCCCTCACCTCACACACTCCTCATAACGTGAGGTGAGGTCAAGATTTGTTCATACCAACACTAAACTAGAGTAGGTGACTAGGATGAGGAGATGTGTCTGTTCTGAGAGGCAGTACCCAACCAAAAAGGCATCATTAAATTCCTTCTTACGGGTTTCTGTGCATTATTCATATTGGGCCGTTGAAATATAAATGGAGCTGTGTTGCTGGAGCTCTCAAAGACTGGAGACCCATAAACTCTTCTGCAGTGAGTCCGTCGGGTTTGGTCCGTTATTCTTTTTTAGAGCCCAGAGTATGAATCCACATGGAGGGCTGTGTTGGAAGCTCTGGTTTGTCCATAAGTCATCAATTTTGAATAGAGACCAAAGACAACTGCAAAGGAAAGCTTCATCGGCTAGCTCACTCATTTAGTCACTCATTTCAAAATATAGATTATAAAAAAGCTCTCTGTGTTTGAGCTGCATATGTCACAGTGGGTGAAAGAGTCAAAACAGGAAGAATATTGAGCAGAGATGGCTGGATATACTGATAGATGGAGACAGGCTTTCCCGTGAGGAATGAAATGATTGAATCTTGCACATATTAACTCTTCTCTTTACACTGGACTGAGTTACTGAAAGGGTTTTCACTCCCATCAATTGTTATGTTAAATATAGTCCCAAGTGAAGTATACAGTGTGTAGCTTTTTTTCTCATTTCTCATTCAGGTATGTACTGCAAATTCTTTTTGACAACACAGAACTGCAAACAAAATCATCAGTCACCTGCTTCCATTTTCTCAAAACACATTTCCCTTGCTATAACAAAAGTGTCAGAAATGAATCACAAAGGTTAATCAACATAGCTATACCTTTTTTTCCATTCATACATTTTTATATATAAATTAAATTAAATCGTAACCTTCAAACTGTGAAATTGACTAGAATGAATATCCTTTGTCAGGACATAGTTGTAATGTATTTTTAAATATTTATATTTGTTATTTTCTCTTTATTTACATACATACAGTGCATTTATATATTGCTTACATCCCAGGGGTAAAGTTGTCTTGGGTTAAGGGAGTAAACAGTGGGAAAATGGAAAAGGTTTAGGGTGAGTAAGTGTGCCTGTACTCATGCCAAGGCATCATGCTAACTGACGCCTTTGACCATGTGTCAACATCCGATGCACATGGCACCCTTCAGCGTCAATATGAGACACGCCTCCTAGTGGTCTAACCCTGAACCCTACAACACACCTAAACCTACCCGCGTCATCTAACTGACGATAAAGGTTGCCATGTGTGTCGGATTTAGACGGATGGTCAAAAGCGTCAGTTAGATGACGCCCTAGGATGAGCGTCATCTAACTGACGTAGTAAAGGTTGCCATGTACGTCGGATTTCAGACGCATGGTCAAAAGTGTCAGTTAGATGACGCCATAGGATGATAATGCGTTGCGTCCCCTGCCCTGCACACCAGACACAGTACATTTCAACCTAAAAAGTGTATTAACAAAACATATGTATAATTGACAAAGTAAAACAAAAGGAAACAAAGAAAACTTCAGGAGCGGGTACAGCCAAAAATACAAACATAAGTTCCCTCTGAGTTAGGGAGTTAAACTATACGTAGCCGTACAATTAGTTATGGAACAAATTGCACTGCTGTTTTAGTAGCTACTAGTAACATATTGTGGGCTAAATAATGTATGTGGTGGACTCTAAGAAATTATTATTTTGAAAAAATATTCCATGTTAATGGAACATTGCTTGCCTGTCCAGTTTTCTTCATTAATATAATTGTCTGATTACACCTTCACTTCAATACTGCCTGCATTTTATCTTACAGGTCAGTTTCATCTAAGGCCACGTTTACACAAAGCCGGTAATTTAGCAAAACAAAATTTTTCCCCTCTCCATTTTCAAAAATAACATTGTTCACACACCCGCATAAATACGCCGTCCAGCGCCATCATATCTGATGCCAAACCTGCTGTATTGGGGCAGTGTAGGGGTTAAGGATAAAGCCATGCAAGCCAATCAGAATCCTCAGAATAGACAAAGAGAGAACCTAAAACGCTGTTTCTCCCAGTTCACACGTAACACATAACCAGCGTTTCCAAATCTCCACTTTGCCCAGAGTTTTCAGGTATCAGTGATAAAAACGCAGAGAATATCTGCGGTTTCCCATTGTGTAAACTGGCCTAAATCTTAGGCCATGTCCACACGGACACGGGTATTTTTATAACCGTGACTTTTTTACGCTGGTTCAGCCGTTCGTCAACACGGAAACCAAACATTTTGAAAACCTATGCCAGGGTAAGGACACCAGAGTATGTGCGTGGGTTGCGCCGCTTATCCGCCTACCGAACCTGTAATAACTATTTGTTAGGCTTCTGATTGTGCCAACATGGCTTTAAGGTTAGGGTTATATTGTCACCTGTTGGTGTGGCATGCTCTTGGCAGCGCTTATAGCAGGTTTTGCATTTTCATGTGGACATACGTTTTTTCAAATGCAGGAGGAAAAACTTATAAAAATACCCATGTCCGTGTGGACAAGGCCTAACTTGGCTTGAAATGATGATCTGTGATCTGAGTTCTTAGAGAGCACTCAATTCAGTTAAATGAAAGTTGGAACCTCGCGTGCCTGCAGCCTTGACTATACCTAGGGTGTTTGCTGAGATATGCATGTTCATTTCACTTGCCCATCTCTCACATTTTGAAAAGAGGTTACGCATTCCACTCACATCATTTTATCTATATGTATTTGATGCATCAGTGTAATTGCAGAGTCCAGAAATGCATTTAAACTTGTGCTTTTGACAATCTTGGTAACAGAATAAACAACTCTCAAGCCTTGAAATTTGAAGTTTTAAACCAGGAATCCAACTTTTTAACAACATGTAATTTTCTCAAAAGGCATAATGTGAAATGCTGACTGCTAAATGCAAATGGATGGGAGTCTAATCAGAGCAACACAGTTTCTGCAATACTTAGCGCATGGATGACATGTCAGCATGCTCTGAAAGAAACACAGCCTCTTTACAATTACATTTATGCTTCTTCACGTGACAAGTATGTAATGGAGGCAGCACCTGTGTTAAAAACTGGTAGAAAGTGGTCAGCAAAGAAATCTGTGGTAAAGGCAAAGGCTGCCTTTCAAATTGGTGATATCGTGGGACAGGTACAGCATGGAAGACAGGGTTTTGGGCTCAGTTCAGTTCCTCTGAAATGGCACAAGGCAGGCCCAGCTGGTAGTCAACGAGGTGTGAAAGCAGGAGGAGAGGATGAGGTGTATAAAGGCCATTTCACAGGCCAAGCAGGGAGAGTGTGGAACAACTGCAAGATGGGTCTTTGGTCAATGAAAGAGAAATCAGTTTCCTTATTAGGTCAACATGATGTTCTCCCATCACCACAGAACCTAAACCTCTGGGTAGGAGAGGATCCCTCTTGTCCTTGTGTTCATCACCTGCCACATTAAGGCACATTTTGACAGGATGTATGGTGGCTCTTAGCCAAGGTCAGTTTACTTGGTGCCATAACCAAGTACTGTGATGTTTGGCTGTAGCATTAGAAGGCAAGCGTAAGAGCAAACTGTTCAAAACATTACAGAAGACAATATTCCTCCGTCCAGGCGAGCAACCACCAAGAAAAGGTGTTAAAACCAATTCTCGCCCAGGACATCTGGAAGCTGCTAGGGACTGGAAAATGCTGGCTGATCTTGATCAATGGCTTATTTTTTCACCTGAGATTGCCACCACTAACCTATGACCAGATGCATTGTTCAACTGATAGAGTTAACAGTGCCATGGGAGGATGCTGTAGATGAGGGATATGAGCGGAAGAAGAGCAAGAAACTGCGGTATGCTCATCTGGCCACTGAAGCAGAACAGCGAGGATGGAGAGTCCAGGTTGATCCAGTGGTAGTGGGTTGTTGAGGATTTTGTGGCACACTCTCCTCAGAACATCAAATTCAGTGGCCAAGAGTTGCGCTCACACAGTAAAGAACTTATCTGAAACAGCAGCGAAGGAGCAGCAACTGGCTGTGGTTGAGACGGAAAGATGGCTGGCAGTGTACAGGTTCGCAACGGCTACGGTTTTGTAGAATTCTTTAAAAACTCAAAGAGTCTGTTGGTATATAGCTTGCATAGTAATTACAGTTATTACGTTCCAATGTATATTTTGTGAATGAGGGTTAGAGTCAGATATTGTGTTTTGCAGTAGGTACAGTATGCCATACTGGAACCGTTGCCATTGAACCTATTTTAAGCGACGACAGTGGGGCTCGACAGCCTTAGTCAAACTGTGTTGTCACATATGGTTGGGTTTAGGGGAGATTGTGGGATTGTGGTTAGGTCAAATGTGAACTATGAGGAAGGAGCAACCTCAGAAAGCAGGAGGGATGAAAAGGTTGTAAGCTGGGGCTGAGTCAGTGCAGTCTCATCCCAAGACGCTCATAGAACTGACGCTTTTGACCATACGTAAATATCTGCGTTTTAGTGTAACCTTTAACTGTTGGTCAGATGACACTATCTTAATCCAAACCTAAACCTACCCCGTCACCTAACTGACACGTTAAGGTAAAGCTTCAGCTTGTATGACCGCCCAGGATCGTCATCTAACCGACGTAAAAGTGTAACCCTTAATGGCAGATGTTGAGCGTATGGTCAAAGCGTCAGTTGTATGACAACTTGGGACTGAGACTGTGTTAGCTGAGTTGACTGGGGACGGAGTGGGGTAGACTCTGGGATCCCAGCAGGCCCGGGGTGGGTAATCGGGAGGATTGGGAGAATTCCCAGTGGGCCGCTCTATCTTTTGGGGCAGTCGAGAATTTATTTATTTATTTTTATTTACATTTGTCACGGTGTCTCATCTTCTCTTAAAGGCCACACACGTTCCGCATAACACGGCAGTGCACAGCCTCTGCATGGCTTGTACCATGTAAGGGAGTTCTTCCTCCTCCAAATAGAGTTGGTCTGGGTCCATAGCCCATCTTTTTTAAATAATTTTCTCAGGTCAGGAGGCTACTGATAGTCGGCTGGCCGCTACCGTCATTGTACGCAACAGGAAGGATGGATCAGAGGAAGGACGAGGCCAGGATGGGATGAAAGAGCCATGTTGAAAAAGAGAAGGCATGTGGAGGAGGATGCTGTCGAAATGTGCCAAGCTTACAGATTTATTTTCAAGAGGACAAACACAACACTTAGGCCCCGTCGAAGACGAAGACCTAAAAACGGAGAAGTTTAGAACGCTGCAGGCTCCGTTTCTGCGTTTGAAGCCGGAGGCGTTCCAGTGGACGAGACAAACGAAGGACTTCAGAAGCGCGGACGCAGAGGCTCACGCTCCGGCTCTATGATTGGGTGTCAGTCAATCATGACGTCTCCTTCCCTGATTCCATCAACTACTGTTTACACCGGTACGCCACATGCCCCAGTGTTGGTGAATGGGGTCCACGTGATCCGCATTTCCAGTCGCTAGTGTGGACGGAGATCACATCGATGCGTAGATGATTCGTTTTTAATTCTCTCGTTTTTAACGAAAGCGCAGTAGTGTGGACGGGGCCTGTAGGGCAACAGGTGAAGAGAGATAGAGCCTGGTAATGATTTGTATTTGTAATGTTGTACACCTAGTTACAGTATATACATTTAGACATTTACAGAGGGATAATGTAAATATATTATTTGTTGCCTGATTTGTATAACATTTTATTCCAAAATAATTTTTTAAGGCTATTGACAGTATATTCTGATTTACAGGAAACAAAAGTAGATATCCATAAATCCCTCTGTAATTTTAAGAAAGAGCAGTATATGACTATACATGATAAACAGAAAATGTATTGTTTGTTCAGAAGTGGGGTGTACAGGAGTAAATTACCACAATTTGATACCCATGTAGAAAATTTATTATGACCATGATATTTTTTGCTTCTCAGCTGAAGTGAATTATTATTTAACCTTTACATTACTGTTGAACCATGGTATTTATAAAAAAAACTTTACAACAGTAAGATCTGAACTGTTGCTTCATTTATTCAACTTCTTCCACCTTGGAAAAAGTGGGCCGTGTCTTTGGCCTGAAACTCCCGGGCTGAAAAGTTGCCCCAGCTCTCGGCCCTGGACCCCAGAGTCACTGTTCGAGCCCTCTTGAGGTGTCGTGGGCTAGTCGACAAAACAATGAGGACATGAAGGTGCCCACTTGAAGATCCTATGTCCCCTACTCGGCTCAATCCAGAAGGTTGTGGTGCTTGTCCACTGGGAGAGACATCAACATATGGAAATAAGCGTAAATTGATGAGAAATCATAGGTTACTGTAAAGCTACGTCTTAGTTTGTGCCTATTTTGACAAAAGCCGAGTACAAATCAGAATGAAGTTAACATCTACTCTTGTGTATAATGGAAATAAGATGCAAGCAGTCTTTTTGTACCACATTTCAATTAATTTTGATTAATGATTAATTTGTTTCATGAGGACAATGGGTTTCTTTATACAGTAATTAAATCTGAATAAAATTCATGGAATTTAACTGGTTGAATTTGCATAAACAGAAAATAAGAGGTTAATCACACAGAAAGGACTTTGATTTTACCAAGAAATACTCATTTAATCTTGGTCAATTGTACGAGACCACATACATTTTTAAAATCCCTCCAGCATGAAGAATAGGGTGGATATGTATTTTGATGTGAGTTCTAACATGAATAGACTACTGTATAAATACATTATATCTTATTAGATACTGATTTTTGAGTGGAAATTATACATTTAGGTTTAGTATATATTCCAAATGGCTTAAAAAAATCGAATAAAATTGCTGCTCTTAAAAAAGTGTCCGTACAAGATAATTTCAGATCCTCACTACATATTTAGTCATCCATCTAAAACCCTTGTTTAAAAGGCCGTGTGAAGGTATGACTTGATCAAATAATATAAAATGATGGTTAACTTCTCAATTTTGTTTGCCCTCAAGGAAACACCCAGGAGCTATTAGAGTAAAACATTGTTGAAGTACTTGATCAATCATCGTCTTATGAAAGATTTTCCAAAAATGAATAGATCGAATTGAATGTAATGTTTATCTGCATAATAAACAACATTATTTTACCCTCTCTGTATTAAAAGCATCATTGGCTTTTCTTGTGCAAGACTTGTAGGCAACCCAACTAAGGAGTCCATTTGATCTCTTTACTTAAAGTATGTAATTTTTCTCACATGTAGTGTAACATCTATGTGGTTGTTGAGCTCCTTATCCAAGCTGCAGTGTCTGGTCCTTGCTGGGCTTGCCTTGGGAGTCGATACATCCTCAATTTATTCTCCTTTAGGTCAGGTGGATCTAACTAGTGTCCCTTGTTTTCCGTGCTGCTCAGTGAGTGAGCACTACTCTTGTTACATGATCCCCCAGAGTGTTTCAGTATGCTCTCCTGTTAGTCACTAAATGCTAGGTTGCATGTAAAATGCTCATGAAACTATAATTTATGTTGACATATTATAGTTACAGACACCCACAAATTTCCTGCAGGAAAATGGCGATTTTATTAAAGCCTCCTATTACACACAGTATGCGTGAACAGTGTGACTGACATTATTACCAGCCATCAACATGTTTGGTTGGACAGATAGTAATTCATCAACATCAACAAAAACAAAATGTATTTGACTGTACTACAGAATGAAAATACCATAATATGTTTGCAGAGATGTAAGAAACATGCTAAGTTCAAATACTTGTTTTCTCCAAAAAACAGATATAGACGGTTATTCTACTTTTAAATGTGTGTTTCATGTCCGAATATCTGAGTTTGTTTTGATATGTGTGATCCTGCCCACTGCCAATTTACCCAAAATTATTTCAACACCCCGGGTTGCCAGTTGGTGGAATATACAGCCATGGAAACTAGTACATGAACTGCGTCAATGATCACAGATTTTACAACCTAAAAAGCCTAGCATCCATCTAAAAATTCTTTATGACCAGAGGCATATTAAAACATGGATACATTAGCTGATCAACTTACAATACCCAGTTCAACCACTAACTGTTTACATACTGCACCTTTAAAGTTTATAAAATATTTATTTTCCTTACTTCTTAGGGACATGTCATGAAAAATAGGATTTATTTTTTTTAAATCTTCTGAGGTAAAATTTTCAATTTTCAATTAAAGGAAAAGTCCTTTAATTTAACTGGCTGAGTGTCTTTCCAAGAAAATTGAACACATTCCAAGAACCAGCCCAACAACAGCAATGGGATTTTTACTGTTTGTACTGCATCTCTCCGCTTGTTTTTATTTGTGTGTTACAGTCAGACAGACAGTGAGTCTGTTTATAGGTGGTGAGGATATTTCAGTGATTCTTTCTGCAGGTTACTGATGCATGGTGACAAGCGACACATCTTTATGAGTGAGTCATTGAATTGCTCACTCAACAGGATTCATTCCAAGGTCTGTGATTTCACATGTAGGAATTGTGCAACACACAGACTCTGGGTCGAACATATATGGGCGAATCTGATGCCATTTGACAACATTGGACGTTTTCCCTCACGTGCACCGATGGGTGAGTTAAACTCATTATAATATAAGAGGGAGAAATGAAGACGACACAGATATGCATTTTGTGTATGACCTAGAAGTATTTATTCAGCAATCGGCGGTTAAAGTTAAATCTGTACGGAACATGCGTTGTTATTACGGAACCATGATTAGTCTTACGTTACCTTCTATATTGGATCCAACAGGAGTGGTGCAACACACTTATGTGAGTAATATTTTTATTTAGAAATAATAATCTACTCGGCTAGAATTGCATTGTTACAGATCGTTTGATATCTAATAATTATGTGTATGTGTCTACAAGTATCCGTTGTATTCGAGGAGCTGTTGGTTCATTGTCCTGCGATCTGGGATCGGACTCTGGGTCAAACATGTATGGGCGAAGTCGATACGGTTGCCATTTTACAACAGTGGTTTTCAAAACAAATTCCCCCACGTGCAGCGACCGAAACCAACGACAGAGTTGAAGCTCATTATAATATGCAAAACTGTTATCCACTCACAGCAGTGGGCGTTTACTTCCTAGTCTTCGATTGGATACGCCCATGAAATCCGAGCATTTTTCAAGTAGGCTCTAAAACTAGGGAAGAAAATAGCCCATAACTTATTCATTTTTATGTTGTTGAATGTAATAACCAAGCGAACGTCATAAGTTGACCTCAGACAACAAAACAAAAACATTTTAAAAGCCAGTTCATGACCCTTCTAACCCTGCCCTGCGAGAAAAAAAGAACCATAATTTGGATAAAATGACAACACATCATGCTACCCAACATTTAACCCAACTGGGTGCACCCCTTTTTGACCCAGTGTTGGGTTACCATAATAACCCAAATTGGGTTGTTTTTAACCCAGCCATTTTAGTGTATAGATGCAAAAAAAGTCTGTTTAATTCAAAGCTTTGAAGAGGGCATGGAAAATGCTCTTAAAAAAACTACATTTCGGATGTATTTTCATTTAAAAAGTGTAAAATGGGCCATTTTAAATTTTAAGCTTGCATTTAAAGGTGATACTCTCCATTAAACAAAATACAAATGACAAGGAGAGGACAATTTCACCTCTAGCAAAAAAAAAAAAAAATAAAAAAAAAAAAAAGACAGGTCATTCACAGTTGGCCTTGAACTGTGATGATTTACTTTTCACCTTTACTGAAGTATTAATGATGATGGTGTGGGATGATATAGTTAGTGCGGTGTGCTGTGCTGTGCTGTGCTCATCCATTTGCAGTGTGGACTCTCCCCACCCTGTCACTGCACTGTGTGGAAAATGCATGTAATGAATAATATACCAGAGGACTAACAGCGGGGTAATTACAGAATAATGAATGCACCTGCGTTTTGCCCACAGTGTCAGGCTCAAAAAAAAAAAAAAAAAAAAAAAATCTGGCAGTATGTTGCTGCTCTCCCTAAGAGTGCTTTCAGTCAGTCACCGGCCAACACAGAGATACTGAAACTCCTCTAATGGTTCAGCTGAAGCCTGGGATTGTTTATAGAGTCATCTGGACTTGAGTGTTAAATGTCAAAAAAAAAAAAAAAGGTTTGACCCACTTTATGGGATAAAATGAAAGTGTCCTTTGTTTTTCTATGGCGGCTTAAAATTGCACACTCTGGATTTTATCACATTGAATACGACTTCAACCACACAAAAAAAGTTGTACTATGTTTACAACATAAATATACTAGTTTAATAAGGTTAGAGAGACACAAAGCGTCTAAAGTTTTGAATGTGTGAATGTGAAAAGCACAAACAAAATCAACATATTGCTTCAAGTATTTCTCAGCAACCATAAAAATCAATGTAAAGAAAGTAATCCGCCTGAATCTTTCAAAGTCAGCATGTCTAATAGGTTGCAGAGTTGTGAGTGTATATTTTATAAGGACACTTGAGCTTTAATTTCCAACCAGACGCATTATGATTTTTCTTTGGTAATTAACATTGTTCCGAGATCACAGATTTACTGAAGAGGATTTACCCTGATGTATTGCTGAGCTCCAGAGACCAAACTATTAGGAGGAATGGCAGTTTGAACGACACATCTGTCATATTATTCTCTTGCTGAAGATTTAAAAAGAAAAAAAAGAAACACTTTAAATTTCTGACAAGAACACAGTGATATATACATACATCAAATTATACTTTTCAATGGCATAAATCAGGGAGAGCACTATAATACCATAATTTTATGTTTGGGACAACTGTTGAAAAAAAAAAGAGAAAGAGAGAGAGAGACTGATGAGATTTTTGGAAGGGCCAGACCGCATTATTAATATACATTATAAATAAAAAAATGATTTGTGAAAATTGTCAAATCATTCAAATTGTATTACTTGTTATGAAGGAGTCTGAGAAGAGCACGACCATAAACTGAAAAACTTGAACGGATAATGTTCTCAATGGGCATTTTATAATAATGACTATGTTTCTGTTGCACTGTAAGTCCCCATAACTCATGGTTCCCAGGCAATGCATGTCCTGACCAAAATCTATTGAATACACTGTTGCTGTGTTTAAAATCATCTACAAAATGCATATGCGTTTTGTTGTTGTTGTGCTGTGCTTGCACTAAAGTTGTTTAGTCATTATCTAATTTTAATTACCAAAAATGTTCCCCCTTTTTTCTGACACTCAAAAAGTAGTATAATATATTTATCGCCTGAACTGAGTGACAACTCAATTTAGGCTGAATCTGCAAGACTAGTTTTTTATTCATTTTGAATTTTTATTCCACGCTTTGCTGGAAAAGAAAAAAAAATCAGGCACTTAATTTAGCCTAAGCTCATATGTTCATAAGTATCAATAGTTAAAAAAATTCAAAATTTTGTTTATTTTGAAGGTTGAAGTCAGACCTTAAACGCAGTGTTAGGAAAGTTACTCTTAAAAGTAATGCATTACAATATTGAATTTAGAAGATTTATTTTATCTGCAATAAAGGTGTCTTTTTAAAATATTTGTATTTTATTTTTTTATTATTATTGTTATTTATTATTATGTTATTGTTATTATTATCTTCTTTTGGGGAGGGGTGATGGGAGGGAGAACAGGGTGAAAAAGGTTTACTGTGTTTTACATGATTGTTATTCAGTATGTAATTTTATGTGATATGTAAACTGAAAAATTAATAAATATATTGTAAAAAATGTGGACATTTAAAAAGATCTGTTTAACTTTCTAAATGCATCATTATGTAGAGTCTGTGCATGAAATAGGCAGTAGGTTCGAACTGTGAAAATATGATTGACAGGCCAGTTTACAGGTGACAGGATGCGTTAGGGAGCAATTGTATTGACGTGATAGTACTGTATGTCCCAAAGCTTGTCTACTGTATTCTGCTACACACTCAAAAGTATACTTTTTCTTCACAAAAGAGGACATACTTTAAGGGCGTAGTGTACAGTAGGCGAACTGAATTTTAAAAAAAATGGTAACACTTTACAATAAGGTTAATTTATTAAACATTAGTTCATGCATTAACTAACATGAACTAACCATTTGTTACTGTATTTGTTATTCTTTGTTAACGTTAATTAATACAAATCTAGCTGTTCATTGTTGTTCATGTTAGTTCACAGTGCATTAACTAATGTTAACAAGATTTTAATAAAGTATTAGTAAATGTTAAAATTAACATTACCAAAGATTAACAAATGCTGAAGAAGTATTGTTCATTCTTTGTTAATGTTAACTAATGTAGTAACTAATGAACCTTATTGTAAAGTGTTACCTATTTTTATTTAACATTTAAACATTGGAGGTTAGCGTGGTCTTCCGATTTTTGCATTTCACTTCACTGATTGATATTTTGTTATGAATTTAAAAGTAATGCATTACATTACTAGTTACATGGAAATTAACTCTTTTTGAAGTAACTAGTAATATAACACATTACATTTATAAATATAAATACTAATAAGGTAGAAATACGCAGTGTTGGGATTGATATGTAGATATTTATCATGGTGAAATCAAAGAACAAGTTTACATGTCTGACAAAAACAATGAGATGTAATGGCTGTGAATTTTAAGAACTTTGCACAATTAGTTCCTAACAAATGTTCAGAATTAATGAATCTTGCTTTGAGAAACAAAACCATTCAACAGAAAGAGAAATGTAATCCTTGGGTTTGTATTGCTTATTTATTTCAGAGACTGCAACTACAAATAACCATATTGAAAAGAGCATGAGTGTGTCTGAAATAGTAACTAATGATACAACAGCAAACATGTCCGTTCACAGAGGCGCCTGTAATACTTTATTCAAAATGCCTTTTAGATTTACTTGATGTTAAAAAGAAAAATTGTAAAGGGGTGGATCAAACTATTCACACTCCCAGAGGAAAAAAAATACAGCTCACCATAAAAAGCCTTGTATTATTTATTTATTTATTTATATACTCTATAAATAGTATTATGAATTTTCTGCAGATACCTCTCTCTGTCACTGAGCGATAATTTGAGTTTATACAATGCACATTTCTAAATGATGCCATATGGCATAGCCTTCTTGATAGATTTCCAAGCAACAAATTAGGCAAGCGATGACTTCCATCCAGTTTTTCGACGCTGCTGGAAAACACATGAATGAGAGGTGGCACAAAGACAGATCTGAAAATGGTTTACTACCCACAATATCAGAAAGGGGGGGTTGGGCAGATCTTTTAATTTAGTCAATACACAGACCTCCATCTAAGCATAATGATGATCAATCATTAGTCATATGTTTCTTCTTCTTCTTCTTTTCTTCTTTTTTTTAATAGCAGAGGACATGATGACATTGGTGACTGATGTAATCTGATTACAAAACCTGAGCTGCCTACAGAGACATGGAGAGCATTTTAAGGCATCATAGACGCACTCCAGACGCAAAGGCTGTTCCGAAAGCAGGCAAATTAATTATGCTGCCAATTATAGAATATATCCTTTCAAGGAGAAGCCGATCCCAGAATGCATTGCATGGAAACAACACAACTATCAATAACAATACCTCTGTGCAATGGAAAAAATGCATCATTTTATACATTTAGTTGTCAAACTTTTTTAAATAAACTTGGAATAAAATACGACAATAGTGTTTTTATAAATGTGCGTTCTAAGCATAAATCATCCACCCTGGTCATTTCAATACAAAAAAAGCAAACAAACAAACAAACAAAAAACACACTGTAAAAAATAAAAAAAACGTTATTTTTACGGTCAAAAAACAGCAACTGTGGTTGCCAGAACTTTACCGTTAAAAATACGGTAGGACGTAAATGGTTTTACAGACTTAACTTAAAATTTACAGTAATAAACCATGTTTCATTTTCAGAAATCTGTTGATATACCAACCTTTTGAAAACTTGATTTCTGTTTTGTACCATTGTAATACACTGACAACCATAATTCATCACAGTAGTGATGAGAGTTACATGAGCAATCAAAGCTCTTCCATTAGAAGGTTAATACTTAGCCTATATAAAGAAGCTGCACAGTATCATCCACACAAACAATAAACTCCATCATGGTAACACACATACAATTAAAAAATGCAATAAACATTAATTGAACAACATTAAATGTAAAATAAAACCAGCATTTTTTGAGGAAACTTATGAGGAAACAGTTATTTCAACAAAAATACATTGTCAATTTACGTTTTTTCACTGTAAATTATACAATGAGTTGTTCTTTTTCACTTTCAAAAACTGTAAATTTAACGGTATTTTACAGTAAAATTATATCACAGTTATATACCGTATATAGTATGGAAACTTTCTGTTAGGCAATTAACAGTTTTGCACTGTATCATTTTTACAGTATTTTACCATTAAAACAGTGCAGCCGATTTGTGTGGTGCACAGACTTGCCTTCTATGTAGTGTTCCAGATTGTTTAGTTATGAGGTTGTTTAGGATCGTATCTTAGAAGCCAGTGACCTATGTAGGGAGTAGGTTTTAAGAATAGAGATATGCATTATTGAAACTGTTACAGGGACAGGTTAACATAAAAGCAAGTAGTTTGTATTCAGCTGTTTATCCTGTGTTGTACAGCATGAAAAAAAATACATCAATTGTCCCATTGTTCAGATTTCCAGTCACACTGCTACTGTACATCTGATGGAAATGATCAATGTTAGCAGTGTTTTACAGTACTCGTACAGTAAAATGCTCTGAAAGAGTGTTTTCTCTCTCACTAGTTTGTCTGTTGGGGGGCTTTGTTCTGGCTTTCATTTCTTTTTATCATACTTCACATCTTAGCACCTTCTCTGTATCCTAGCAACTAGTACACTTTTTTGGACGTGAGAATGCCCTGTCTTAACTGTCTAAATTATTCTAGTTTTACCTCCACCTTGAAAAAAAAAAAAAAAAAAAAACAGAAAATAGTACATGAAGGATGTCATTGAAGCACATTGACCATTGACAAAGGTCGTTCCTTTAAAAGTAAAAACTCTAAATAAAAGTAATCAGCACATGCAAGGCTTTTTTATTTTGGTTAATTTATTTCTTTATTTTTTTCAATTGGAAGTGTCTCTTAAATACTATTCGTGAAGGTTTTAACATGTTTGACTGAAAATGTTTGAATTTGTGTTCTGTTCACAGCCTCACTCAGGGTAACTTAACAAACTGAAAAAAAAATCGGAATAAAATCGATAAATCTGACTCTCGTATAAAAATGTTATCTTTTGTGCCACAAATGTTGTCTTTATTCTGTAGATATAGAGATACAGCCAGTGCTATATGTATTTTTTTATTTATTTATTTTTTACACGCAAGATCTGATATTTATTATAAAATTGCAATACTGTTAAGATTTACGCTGAGAAGCCAGATCGAAGTGCAATTCGAAGAGGAAGACCCAGCAGGGTATATTGTTTGATAATCTCTGCCTTCTTGTTAGTTGATTGAAGATTCCTGTGAAATCAGTGTGCTGTGCTGTGCTGAAGAGAGCCATGATGCAGTATCTGAAAAGAACTGACCTTGTCTGAGCCAATCACTCACAGGTATTGAGTCAGGTTACAGGTGACAGCTGAGAAATGTTGGGGTGGATTAGGGAGGATAAATCTTGGGTGGATTCTCTTCACGTTGACCTCCTGAGAAAGGATGGACTTTTGACACGCAATGGGAATTCATCTCAGACTGCAGACGTCTAAAAATGCCTCTAAGGCATAGAGTTGAAATGAGACCTGATCTACATAAATGAGTGCCGTACTGATTCACTGGTTAGCAGCATATTATCACCAAAGTCAAGTAATCAACCAAGTTATTGAAGGCCGATATACTGAATGTTTATGAGATTCCATGTTGCTGTGCAAATCAATCCTTTAATTTCTTCTTCTCATAGGCTTCCTTTATTTAATGCGATCAGGTCATTGAAACCAAACTTGAAGGTGGTCAGGGAAAAATTGGGATATTTGATTAATTGCACCTGTATTTTCATTATCAACATAGAGATTATGTTATGTAGAGGGTGCTACAAATAATTATATAGACATGCCTGTTGCTACTTTGCTGCAAAAGAGTATTATGCTTCTTGAATGCTTGGAGACACATTCAAAGTGAAACTTCCAGTGAGTTGTGAGCTACCAACACATTGTCATCCTTTGGCGTCATATAGGTGACGCCATATGACGTTTCGTCGAAATACTACGCACATGGCACCCTTTAGAGTCAATATAACACGCAATGTTGTTATGGGTAGGTTTAGGTCTGGGGTAGGGTCTGCGTCTCATATTGACGCTAAAGGATGCCACTCACTTGTATGACGCCTTGGGTTCTGCGTGTTATATTGACACTAAAGGGTGCCATGCATGTAGTATTTCAACGGTTATTTTTTTTTCAACGGTTATTTATTTTATTTATTTTTTTTCATATGGTGTCACCTATATGACTCCAAAGGATGAGAACGGGCTGGAGCTACCGAGCAAGAATACTACATAAAAAATAAAAAATAAATAAATAAATAAAATTCAGAGCCATTCAGAGATGATTAGGTGACGTACGTCAAAATATAGTAGTTTACAAATCATAATAAATTTGTTTTGAGGTCTTAACTTAATATTGTGAATGGAAAAGCATTTAAAATGAGTCTTTAATAACTCTTTCCCTCAATTGACAGAATTTTATGGTTGTACATTAGGCAAATTCTGAAAGCAAAGAGAAACTCCAGATGAAATCACAGGGGAAAAAAGAAGCAGAAACAAGCGATAAAATCATTATATACTTATATGCTAGTTGTAGTCTTTTTCAGCTTTTTTTCCAAAATGTTACTTTTTTATGTAAGTTACCATTCAAGTGCTGATAAAAAAAAAAAAAAAACTTGAAGCGAGGATTAAACACTTTTTGAAATTTAAAGCAGACCGTCTGTTCTTCAGATATTCGCAAAACAAAATAGCTGGAGGCCATGAAAGTTATGTGAAAATTATCAGAAATGCTCGCAACAATTTTCAAAAACGCTGGCAGGGAAAGATTTAATCAACAAATGGCCCCCCTAATAATCAATAGGCTCAACGCAGTCTCATCCAATTCGTCATATAACTGACGTTTTGGGACAATCGTCAATATACGACTTTTTAGGGCCCCCTTAAACGTCGGTAGATGACGTTATGGGATCCTAACTCTACCCCAGACCTAAACCTAACCCTAAACCCAACTCGTCACCTAACTGACGTTAAAGGTACAGCGTCAGTTGTATGACTACCCGGGATCGTCATCTACCGAAGTTTAAGGGGGCCCTAATATTCGTATATTGACGAATGGTCGAAAACGTCCCAAAACGTCAGTTATATGACGAATTGGGATGAGAATGTGTTGATAGGCTCTATGCACGGCGGTTTCGGTGAAGGTGTAAGGATGCTCGATTACTTCCGCCGATCGTAGAGTCCAATGCAATACCGAGAATTTATATTGAATTTTATACTCCACGGTTTTACTAAAGAAACGTTACAGTCACAAAAACAGACAAAACAGACATCCCTTGTTGTGTTTATGCTTCTTTTAAAATTGTATTAAATAAACATAACTATACATAAAATTACATCTAAACGTATGAACGTTTCGTTTCAAAGATTATTTTTGCCAGTAAATTTTGAAGACAGCCATAATCCTGTTTTCCTCAGTTTTCCTCCGCTTTAATCTCCCCAACCGGAAACTGACAAGCATCCTTGCGTCAAATGGGGAACTTATGCGTGCATATAGCCCATAGTATGAAAAGGCATGAAAGTTGTTGGTCTTTCACTGCCTCTAGTGTTCATTTCAGCTAGAAACTGCAGTGAATTGTAAGTAGGTAGAGGTGAATGTGTAGGCACATATTTACAACGAACCTAGGTTAGTAACCCCTGTGGCAGGAGCTCCTTCAGTCCTATCAAGCACTGTGTTGTAGTTTCTTGGCTTTTTCTTTGTATTCTGCTCTTCGCATTGTGGAAAAAAAAAGAAAGAAAATAGACACTGCGGTTTTGTGATCTGGTCACTCAAAAAAAAGTTTTTCCACTGGACTACACTTTGAATCTCTTGTTTCTCTTCCAATATCCTCACTCACATCTCTCAAACAAATCACATAAGTTGCGAATGTAAAGGTAGACACATATCACAACTCTCCCAACAAGTTGCAGCTCATCACTCTGGTCTGCCAATTACCCTTAACAACTAATCCAAATGAACAATTATTCCATGTTGCCAAATGTGATGGAAAACGTGGTGTTGTCAAAAGAAATGATAACCTCTCTTGTTTTTCAGATGTGAGATCTGATATGTTTGAATGCTGGCTCTGATGTGTTTGCAGCAACATTTAACACCTCTGATATTTTTACAGTGAGTGAGGGCAGAGAGGGTTCCCAGGTTTGTTGTGTTTTAAATCTGCTGAAACATGTCACGTATCAAGCCTTTGGAACATTTGACGGCAACGCTGAGCTGGAGTGTTTATACTTGGTTGTCTGGGCCATGTACACAAAGCAATAACTAGAGGTCTACACATCGCTGTATTTTACTAAAGGAGAGCCAAAGAGAGGTTTAGTATATGTCTACTGCAATATGCATTATCTCCATATGTGGGAGATATGGTTGTTTATATCCCCAAGCCTGCTTTTATGCTTCAAAATAAATTATTTATGAAATGATATTGTGCATTAAGTGTACTGTGATCATGTTGTAGCGATAACCTGCATCGTGAACACTGAGCAACTTATTATATATTATGTATAGATGAAAAGAGCCATTGAAAATCTTGCCATGGTAAAGTGGAGAAAAGAATTTCTGATCTGCGCGGCATTGGGACATGCATATGTGAAGATGCTGAGGCGGCAGAGCTTCTATAATTAACAGAGAACCAGCAAAGCTATTATTTTTTGTCTAAGACAAGTGCTTTGAAGCTAGAGATACCATGTGAATAGATGAAATAACTGACTATTATTGTGGCACTACTGGAGAAAAAATAGGCTGTTTTTAGACACGCAAAATGCTTATGCATGTGAGCAGCTCTAATCTTCATGGTCTGTTGATGGTCCTGAACAGCAAACACTTTCTGAAAACTATTTTCATGGGCCTGTTTTAACAGATCATCCTCAGCTGACCTTCAAGTGGTTATCTGTGGGATTTTGCCTTCGTGATATAAATGTAAAATCTGTCTCCAGTGATCACACCTGCCCCTTAAATGCTTGTGAAATGTGAAATGTGAAATTTGTACATAAAAACTATTTGAATGATGTCTTTAACTTTTCTGTGCCGTACAGTTATATATATATATATATATATATATATATATATATATATATATATATATATATATATATATATATATATATATATATATATATATATATATATATATATATATATATATATATATATATTGGTTTTCCTATATTTAAATGGGAAGAATGTACTGAATGTTAGGGCTGTAGTCAAGACCACCTTTGTCGGGTCCAAGACAAGTCCAAGACCAGGACTAGCTTTGAGTCCAAAGTCAAGACTCCGAGTCCAAAGAGGTTCGAAGTCCAAGCTCAAAACCGAGTCCAGGAAAAAAAAAATCTTCAGGGCCTGAATTTCGTTTTTGCCAAACAAAATTATTACATTTATCTTGCCTAAATGTTTGCGCTCGTTGCATTTTTTTCAATGGGGTAATGTTGTTAGAATTTACACAACACAAGGCTTGATTTAAATTGTTCAATCAAATTTAAAAAAAGTTACACAAATAAATACAATAAAGATACAAATAAAGACAAATAAAGAGAAACGTTTTTGAATAGGTCTAACACTAGTATTCATAGACAGAAACTGAATAAAGTAATCAAATGGAAAATAACACTGGATAGTATTTTAGTCCTGAATAAATTAAACACATAGGCTATTAATCCTGATTCCTTTAACTTAAAGCTCTCTTTTGTTGTTTTGACGACAAAATTAATGACCGACACATATGGTTGCTGTCACTTTAAGAGCTAACTTAGAGCACGGATTCTCTGTATTTCATGCGTTTTATGCTTATTAAAGACAAAACCGACTATGTTTAGACCATTATACTCACGAAGACCAAAATTGACACGGTTTGAGTGTTAAAGCAATATAGCGAATCTGTGAAAAAATAACTTTAGTTACTAGCCAGCTGTTCTTGAGGCGGATTTTCTATGAATGTGCACATAGTCATCCCAGAGAGCTCACGAGGACTGATAGTTTAAAATTGCTTGAATGTTAAACTGGTAAGAATTAAAAAGACGTGCAAATGGTAAGCTTTAATGGCCCGAATTCAAGTGATTATTCCGTCATGTCCCGACTTCTGAACGTGGGTGTGTATTAGGTATTATCGCAGCAGCGCTTGATGCTTGCCTTCCACAACACATTTTGAGAGAAGAGAAGACGCGGCACCATTGAACACTCACGCTGTTTGTGAAATTGCATCTAGCAGATAGTTATTAAAAAGAATGATTTGATTTTATGATCTGTATGGATTGCGATTGCAGGAATATCCCACATTATAAATGAGAGACCTGCGGGTGTGCAACACCCAGTAACTATAGTAACAGCATGAGAAGACACGCTCCGTTGTAGTGAGCACTTGGTCAGTTAATTTGGGCATTTTCTAAGTTAACGTTACCCTGATAGGCTAGTAATAAATGAACACACATACAAAAATGTTGGACTCAGTCGAGACCAAAAGCCATATTTGGCAAGACCAGTGGCCGAGATCTAGACAAGTCTGAGTCTGAATACCAGCAAGTCCGAGACAAGTATCGAGACCATAGAAAAACGGTCTCGAGTCAGGACTCAAATCCAAGACCGGACTTGAGTACTACAGCCTTGCTGAATGTTAACTTGCTTATTGTTTGCGATGTAACCCACGTAAGTTTGCGAATGCTGTTTGTGAATGTTTGTTGGAACTATGGTTTCCTGAAAAGCCAAATCATTGACCTATGTTGTTAGCAACAAAATTTGCGACTATAGTTGGGTAACAGTATTTTGGGGATAAAAACCCCTGATTGGTGATGAAGGGAGCTTTCGTTGAATCTTCTGGCTGTAAAAGGGAAATGTGCTTCCCTTTTTAAGAGGTAGCAGCTGGCTTTCCTCAGTATTGGAGAATGGTACAATATAGACTTGAAGGGGAATCCTGGAAAGATGTCTTCTGGCAGATCAGGGCCTTGAACATAGAAATCCATATTTATGGCATTCCACCAGATGAAGCAGTCTTAACGCTACATGTAGCTCCTGGATTTATGTAGTTCTGGACTGAACATTACATCCCCGTAATGCTTAGAAGAACCATCCTTCGCAGGGAAAACACTACTTTCCTCTTATCAGCAGCAGTGACTTTGAATTGGTTCAGTTGGGAGCACAGCCAAACCCAGCTGATGAGCTTCTCAGGGCCCTGTGGATCTACCTACACAGTAGCACTGATGTGGTTGTTAGTGCACAGTCATAGATAAAGGCTCTGATGGGTGCTGACATATGCCAGATTTAGTCAGGAGCCCTTCTGCTGATTTAAACAGTGCAAAGACGACCCAATGCAATGGTATCCAGTAATGATCCCCTTCGCCAACCAATGCTAGTCAGAACTGATGGAGCCTGAGGTGCATGTTACACTGTGGAAAACCAATTCTGTCTAGGGACCTTAAACTTTTTTATATATATTACACTGTCGGCGGTCAGGCAGCTGTTTAATGATCTGCATTTTACAAGTTTGCTAATTCATATAAAGCCTACTTAAAACATGATCGACAGGAATAGATGAGATTGACAGCTTACCTCTTCACGAAACCAAAAATAAGACTGTCTTTCTAACAAGTCATCTAACAAGATGGGTGTTACTTCACAGACTATAGAATTCCTCTACAAAGTGTAATATTTCCTTCAACAAAGAGTGTTTTGCTCATTAAAGCAGGTAAACATATCTCAGAAAAGACAGCTTTTGAATTAATTTTACCCAGTAGTATCCCTCTTTGTTCAAATGCATATTTAAGGGAAGGTGATTGATTATAATACTGTTTGTTGAAAAAAAAAAAAAAACAATCACAGGATATCAGATGGCATCCAGGCATCATTACTGAACTCACAGTAGAATCAAGGCTAACTTTAAACCACAGTAGCTGCGTTTTCCATTACCCTTCAATTTGCGCAAATTGAAATTGCGAAATGAAAATACGCTCAATGAAAACACGTCAATTTCGCAAAACTCCCATTTATCGCAAAAAAGTTTTTTACGCTCGCATGAGGAGGTTTTTCAGGCAATTCGAGAAGGAGTGTGTTTTAGGTCCCTGTCCACAAATAATGATAATAATTATCATCATTAGCCTATAATAACATTTATTAGACTACTTATGTAGAAGACGCTATTATCCAAAAAAGGAACAAAGCAATCACATCTCATTCATAGTACAGGTTGGACAATAATAATAATAGGGCTAAGATTATCACAAATAGCCTAAACACTCGATTTTGACCAATATCCAAGAGTGTGTGCGGAGTTTGGAGCACGCACTGGATGGCAGACAGGCGCGGGCGCGCCATGAACACTTTAATTTTCCCATCAACAGTGGAATCAACTTAAAATCCTCTATCATTTTTGGTTATATAGAAAATTACATCATTCGCAACTACTTTTATTTGCGTAATGTCACAATAACAAGAAAACGTTGTGCTTTTGTAAAATAAAATAAAACAATCATGCGCGCTTAATGATCTTTGTGAACTGGATTGCGAGAACTGAAACAATCACCTTTATAGACTAAAGTTTTAAATGTCCACTTTAAAAAGAACAAATTCGAAATCGTAAATAAATACCTTTTGATTATGTAATCCGTATGAAAGGTGCAGTTTTAAAGGGACAAAAAGTCATAAACAAATATCTGAAAATTTGTTGAGATGTATATAGTGCAGTCAAAACTAAAAGGCGGTCAAACTTAAAAGGTTGGTGTTCAACTTTGCGTTTTAAAAATACAACAACCGTTCATTTTTCTTTTTGGAATGACCGTTTGGACATAATACAAAAAGATAGAGTTCTTTATTAAATGTATTTAAAAAAGAAGAAGCAATAATTATAGGAATAGCCTCTCTAAACCTCAAAGAAATGCCATTAAGACATCGCAGCAGAAATAAGGGAGAAAACACAGGAACTCTGTGTTTTTCCCTGCCATTAATGTTTGGATAACACACCACGTTTCCTTCCATTAATAATAATAATAATGTCTAGTGCGGTGCATGGTTGTGAAATAGGTTATAAATCTACCAAAGTCCGTTGCCATGATTTTTGGTATTACTTATCGCGAGATAAAAAAAAGACGTTTTAAGTCGCATAACATCGGTTAATGGAAACACCATCATTTCGCAATAGTTTTTTTATCGACATTTGGAAAATATCGCAAAGGTTTTGCGCAAATCTGTAATGGAAACGCGCCTAGTGATGAGAAACATTTATGGACAGTGTACCTGCTGTCTAAATTAGAGAGTCATTATTGACGAATCTGACATAGGCCTAGATTTTTCCTGAAAATAAATTAAAAATGATAGCGCTGCTGCAGGGCCAAAATGCAGAAACGAGAAAGCATTTTAGCATTTCCCGTTCTATGAGTTTTTTTAATGGGTTTTTGGTTAAATTCCTGAAAAGTTATAATGCCGGTACATTCTATGATATAAAATACATCAGTAAAACCCACATTGTGAGTTTAAAAAGCTTTTACTTGTCTTTGAAAGGGCAGTTGTTAATAAGTGTCATGTTTTTTTTGTTTTTAATAAAGATTGAAAGCGTTGTCGGAAACATAATGAGTTGATGTTGAAGCTTGTCACCCGTGATGTCTGTTTATAGTCTATGTTTAGCTTCTATTGTATTTAGATGTCAAAATTCATAAAAGTTTATGAAGATTATCATGACAAACAAAGTGTACAGGAAAGAATCATAAACTTTTGTTGTTTCACAGTGCTTATTTTCTTTAATAATCCAAAAGCCAGTGGAAAAGTCCTATTGAGTTTTCGTCAAGGGAAACCAGGGTGATGTTAATTTACGGGCTGGCCTTCACAAATATGTCACAGCACTCTCTCACAAATGAAACCAAGAGAACTTCTGTTAAAGATGCACACAATGCTCAACTCTGAACAGATGTACTGCAATAGTTCATGATTTTACGGCAAAAGAAGCTTCCTGCATTTAAATGATCATAAAATGGTTCTGCGGGAAACTGCTTCTCAGTTGAGGAAACACACAGAGTATCGAATGCATATTTATGAGATGAACCCAATTGTCCCTTACTCAGAAAAAAGGTCCAATTGAAGCCAATTTAGAACAAACGCACACTATGTTAGCACAAAGAAGGGACTTGCATAATAAAACTCTGCTTTTAAATATCTAGCTCTTTCACTAGTCTGAGTAAGATTACTGCAGTCATTTTCCCTATGTTGGTGCTGGGCCATTCATTCATCCTCAGCATTACTCTAAATGCTTCAGATGAATACGTTTGCATGACTAGTTACGTTGTTGTACGGGAAATGCACCCCTGGTTAACATCTACAGTAGTCCACCATCTAAACAAGCGTGCATTTCCAAAGTCTGGTTGTTTCAATTGTTTTAAATGTTATATATTGCATTTATTCTCCATCTTTTTCTTTTTTTTTTAAGCACCAATCGTTTTAATTTGTCCCTCAAGAGGCTTCTACATCTCGTTGGGATGTTCATGTGCATAAGAATGTGTTGTCAGTAAAGTGTCCAAATAAAACCATACATTTCTAAGACGGTTTTCAATCCTTCCAAACATCTCCGAGCCAAGAGTCTTACTGTCGAAACACAAGCAGCTGTTTAGATAAATGCAGGATAGCCAGAGGCATAACAAGAGAATGCAAATCTCACAAAAAACACTGGCAAGGCACCTAGACAAACATCTGTGATGGGGCGCTGTCACATTGCGTCTGTGCAGTGGAGGAGGAATCCGTACTCCGCTAAAACTGTCTCTGTTTTAAGCCCATTTGCTCCGGCTAATCCATCCCTGACAGTGTAGATTGCTCATAACGGCTACGCTAGAGAATCTGCAAAACAAACATGCCCTTCTTCAGTCACTGGATTACTAGTCAAACATCTTGAATTGGTGTGATTCTTGATTAAGACTCTGGGACAGGATAATTAGCCCTGCAGAGAAAATATAGAGTTACCTTTTGATGTTTGCAAATAGCTTGATTTATATTCCAGGTTCTCGGGTTTGTAAATCAACACATATGATAATTATCTTTGGTGAAATTAGTGTTTGAGATAGATGAAAAGAGGTGATGCATGAAGCTAATGTGCATTAGTCTGAACATTTCTTTAGATTGGCTATTTAGACAATGGTGCTGCAGGGGTTCCACAAGTTTTGTTTGATCTAAAAAAAAAAAAACATTATTGTATATGAAGTATTACATAATATTATTAAAGGTGCAAAACGCAAGTCTCTGAGTTTTTGCAGAACTACTCCCCCTCTGGCGACATGCAAAACTGCAACCAGAGGTGTGCACGCTCATGGATCACACACCCGCTTGCACGAGCTGTTCATAACCAAAGGAGCATCAGCCGCACACATCTTTTGTTAGTCATAATGTCTTCAGAGGTACTAAAGTTGTAAATCTGTTTAAAATATATGAAAGGAAAGGCATTTGAGTAAATTACACACTTGTGTGTGAGGGGAAAACGGGGTGGTCAGAAACTTCTGTTTTTGTTTCCATCTATCTCCATGTTCAGCCTGGTCTCATTGTTAATACGTAGGTATTTTACGTTTTTGCAAAAATAGAAAACATACTTTTTAGTACGTTTGATAGATGCTGAAACATATAATATTGACGTATCTGCAACATTTAAAAGTAGCATTATTACGTTTTTACAGCTAAAAAACGTAAACTGTTTACGTATTTTCTATATCATACAGATATCTGTATAATTTCCCTTTTTACCATTTTATAGATAAATGTAAGATCCCGTAACCCTAATCCCAAACCTAAACATACCCATTTTATACATAATATAAAAAAGGATAAAACGGTGTTGGGAAAGGGCAGTTTTATTAACAATATAACGTTAGCATTAAAATCTATTTTGAGCCACCAATCCTACTCCTACCCCTAAACCTACCCATAACAATTCCTTAGAAACTAACATATAACAAACTACAATTATAAAGAAAAACATAACTAGCAAACAAGTATAATCACAATAATTTATTTATTGCGAAAATGTTAAAACTCAATACCAAAAGCCGTTCACATGATGATGCGTTGCAGTCGCAGTCTTCTCTGGCAGTATTGTAATAGTTTTGTATGAAGTACGGAGCAGAAATGAAATTATAATCAATGAAAATGTTAATCCAGCATTTTTTGAATTTGAATTCATAACCAGCCCTGTGTTTGACATGTACGGTCGCTGCTGAGAATGGAGACGAAGATCACGACAGGATAAGAGGCTGAATTAGGAGTTGTTTCTTGCATACAACTAAAGTTATGGATTCTAAAGATTTGGATTACATCAACCTAATAAAATTGATGTCTTTTGTGAATTTTGTTGTGTTTTTTTATAGGAGAAAACCCTTTATGTGACTCAGGGGAAATAAATTATTACAAAACGGTACTAACACCATGCAGGCGAAACGAGCAAAATGTTAATATTTATGAGTATTATATCAATAAATGCGACCAAAAACTGTGGAAACCAAAAAGACCGTGGAATGCAATAGGGTCAAAACATAATGCTACAATATTAATATGAATAAATTGTGATACATCATACGTACAAATGTGTACGTCGGTAGATTTGTTCATACGTAAATAAATGACGTTTTTGTGCTTTCAATACGTAAATATTTTACGTTTTAATACTGTAAATACATCTGTATTATACGTTTCTGCGCATATAAAACATAATTATACATGCGTATGATAAGAACGACACTTTACGTACAAATGCATACAGTATTCTCATGAGATCACATTGCCATGTTTGAAATATTTTATGTGCTTACTGTATCCACTTATGATTGTCTCATTATGGAAACACGTTCATGAACAATATACAGTAAGTTATTACTCTGATCCCGTTTGAGCCCTAGAGCAGATCGGAGATCTCTCCATTTGTTGAAAACTTCCCGATGTTGACTCTCGTCTTATTCCGACGCCTGGCACTAGACAGAAGTTTTATTTTCTTTGTCTTGGATGGAGTTTGCGATTGGGGTTTGGAATGAACTACAAGCAGGTCTCTTTGAATACATCTTCCACTTTTGTAAAAAGTTGACTAAAGATTTGACGGCTTTAGATGTATTCTCTGATACAGAAATGGCGATGAATACATAAACCTGCCAGACATATAGCCAGGCGAGCGTGAACACGCATGACGTCACGCACAGTCTTAAATTCGGGCCCGAATCACTCTTATTTATTTTACTGTACAGGATTATAGAGTCAATCGGAGTAATCAGAGAAGGGCTCATTCAACCCAACAGGTAATTGTTTAAGCATTTATGGGTTGAGAAAAACGGCTATTTTTTAACATGAAATGTTGCACAATGCACCTTTAATAACTTGCCTTAAATGGAGAATGACAACAAGAATTATCAAAAATGCAGTTTTGATATCACAGGAATAAATGACATTTTAAAATATATTACTATAGAATGCAGGTTAAATTGTAATAATATGTAACATTATATAATATGTTTGTTTTTTTTTTACTTTAAAAATCTTGCCGACCCCAAACTTTTAAAAGGTAGAGAATGTACATGTATATGTAGAGTATATACCATATATCATACAAATTTGTAAACATGATAATTTTACATTCACATTACTTTGGACTCCTATGTGTTCTCATACCTGCTGTACATTTAAAATTCTTGCTTCCTCTTTGAGCCCCTTCTCATCCTTTATCGTCATATAGAACGCTATATGAAAAAACGGCGCTATACTGACGCACTTGGCACCCTTTATCGTTAATATAACAAGTGAACCCAAGGCGTAATAAATCCAATAAATCCTTTAGCGTAAAATGAGACTACCCTACCCTACCCCACACCTAAACCTAAACATCACAGCGCATGTTATATTAACGATAACGGATGCCATGTGCATAGTATAGCGCCGTTTTTTTCATATAGCGTTCTATATGACAATAAACGATGAGAATGCGTTGCCTCTTTTTAATTAATTTCATGAATAAGACACCAGTCATTCCAGCCTGATCTCACAGGAATTCATACGAATTTTAAGAGGTGGCTAATTCGTAACAATTCATACGACCTCACTTGTACGAATTAGTTTGATTTAGCAAAATCGTACGTATTTTACAAATTGGCCAATTCGTATGAATTCGATACGAATGACCTACCACTTACCCCACCCCTAAACCTAACCATCACGTGGGTTTAGACAAATTGCACAAATTCGTACGAGTGAGGTTATACGAATTAGTACGAATTAGACACTTTTTGATCATTCATCGAATTAGTATGAATTGTTTGTGAGATCAGGGTAGGACATTCTGCCAATATATCTTATTTATTTTACCAATTTATATAAGACATAAGAGTGATAATGGACCAGCAAGGATCTTCGTTCCTGCATCGCAGTCATTTCTCACTCTGCCTTAGACAAAAAGTTTCAGTTCATATATGCTGACAAAAAAACAACAAAAAAACCTAACTGCATTACCAGAGAAACATGTGGTTCCCATTAATGTAGGAATGCATATTCTATACTCAATGGAAAAACACTGCATATACATTCAACTCTCCCAAAGTCTCCCACATCTGTATTCAAAAAAGTATGATTCATAAAACACGATGAATACAAATGATTATGAAAATGAAAAGAATAAAACAGATGCATAATACTACTGATTATGAATTTTAATAAAAACAATAATAATACTACTATAAACAATATTAAATGATGAGATTGTAAGTCTTCACCTGCCTTCATCACTCATTTGTTGTCATGGACACTAATCACATTCAGCTGTGCACTTGCAGTCACCATCATTAACACCTGTATATATGTTCAGTTCCGTTTCTGTTCAGTGTCTGGTGTCATCAATGTTAAGTGTGTTGCGCTTTGTTTGACATTCTGTTGGAACTATTGTAAATAACTCTTTATGCTTAATCGATATCCGATCTTTCTCATCTGTTTGCCAGCAATTACCCAGACAGATAATATGTCCTTGTTAGTCCAGTCTTAAATTTAAGCATTCACATATATAATGGGGTCATTTTTCCATCCCTCTCTGATTGAAAGTATTGAAGACTCCTATATTTTTCCATATTGTCAGAAACAACACATGGTTGGTGAGCACAAAAGAAAATTAATAGTAGCAAATGAAGCAGTTTTTGTTATATTATCAGTACTATACATATATTGTAATGTTATGCTAGAATTTCTTTTAACATTTTATTTCAAGTCTTGCCTTGAAAGCAACAATAGCAGAAACATCCCGGCAGGGATGATTAGACTAACCTGAGACTGAAAAAAAAAATGAAAATGGAAAAAAAAAGATTTGATTTGGCAAATAAAAGCTCTCTTTAAGAAGCAGAATAGTGTGCATTATTGCAAGAAATGATGACAGCTGGTAATGAGTGCTTCCTGCATTCTACTGCACTTGACAACTGTGCCTGGAATACAAATGCAGCAGAGGTGCACAAGCTGTTCCAAGAGTTTATGGACTGTTTTTTATCAGGTAGTGCAATCTCAAAAACATCAATAATAGGGCAATGACATTTATGGCGACAAACTACAACAACAGATTCACAAATATGTTTTAAATAATGTTTTGACATAATATATATGTACATGTACATACTGTACCACCTTGAAAATTTATAATCAGTTCCTGTTAATTTAAGGGACATTTACATGACAACCATGGAGAAAAGGAAAAAAAAAATCTTCCCATTGCACTTTGCATTAGGTTTTGCATATAGTACTTTATTGTGCAATTACAACACATCAACATGTGCATGTAAATTGTATAAAAAGGTTATGGTGGTATACTTTGAGCTTTTTATGTTCAAACCAACGGCAGACAAAGATGGAGAGACTCAAGAAGAAGTGATAACATGTAAAATGCAACAGGACATTTCTATGAATAATAATCAATAAACCGTGTCCCCGGGGGCAGGGTTTAAGTAATGTTACTAACCCATTAAGTAGCTCATTGTAGTCCCCACCTGCCGTTTGTTGTAGTCATTTCAGATGTTGTTTATGTAGGCACCTATTATGCCCCTTTTGGTCTCGGGTGTCCCCAGAATGTATATGTGAAGTTTCAGCTCAAAATACCCCACAATTAATTTATTACAACCATTTGAAAATGTCATTTTTGGGGCCTGTTTATAAATTACCTGTTTTGGTGCATACAACCTTAAATGCAAATGAGCTGCATATCCCCGCCCTGCCTTTGGATGAGGGCATTACTTGCAGACCTATGGCAGTCGGTAAGCAGAAGGGCTGAGAGAATGAATGTATTGAATGTCATTCAGCCATACATGTTTGAATCGGAATATATAAATAGTCTCTGATCAGACCCAGATGACAAAGAGACACAAATGAGAATGGACCAGTACGTCTCAGTATGGTTATTTGATACATTTATGTACTTATAGAGTTGTAATCGCGTCCCCTTTGAAAGTATGGATGTGCAACACACACACACACACACACACACACACACACACACACACACACACACACACACACACACACACACACACACACACACACACACACACAGACACACAGACACACAGCTAACGTTGGCGCAATTTTTTGAAACTACATAAACATACTGTGATAAAGTTTGCTACGTACAAGCGAAATTACATTTATGCGAGGGACCTGTTGCGTCATGTTTACTTGTCATACAGGTGCTTCTGTGGTAAATGCGAGAAGATGGATTTTTTTCAGTGATGCAAATTTTCTTAATTTACTGTAAAAATACTGTATGTTAGACCATGTCAATTTATTGTACTTTGTGAAAATCTAGCAAAAAAAGTAGAAAACAACAAATTATTGATAAGACTGCAATATCCCATACTGCAATATTTTTTTTTCTGAATTGCAAGAAAACAAAGGAAAATTATGTTATCGTATGAAAGAATCACGCCAAAAATAAGGTTAAATAGTATAATGTGTATTTGTTGAGCTGTTTCAAAAGAAGATGCAATACACAACAAACAGCTCCATTGTGTGCTTCTGTTAGAAACTAACATTAGATTCAGATTAACAGAGAGAGTGTGTGCCCTTGGAGTTTTATCAGGCTTTCATTTTGTGGCACTGACACCTCGTCTTTCTGCCTGAAGGTATCTGAATCTTTTAGTGTGGGCGTCTGGGTCGTGAGAGAACAGGGAATGCAGAATCACACATGTATAGCATACAATCCCTACTCTGTGTGCTGTCAAAGGTCCCAGTGCTTGAAGGCCACGATCTTGGCTTGTGCCTGCAATTCCAGACAAGTCTTTGTTTTTTGTGATTCATTACATTTTAACACCCTCAGCTGTATCAGCAGCCTCAGCGGTAGAGACCCTGGAAACGTAGAAGCCTGTGTTGTGGGGAGGTAGTGTCATTTACGCGGCAAGTGGCGGGACGTTATTGAAGGAGACAAAGAGGAATATTGAGGATCATGTGTTTTTGTAATAGCGCTGCCAAAACAAGTTCCATTTGTTAAAAGATGACAGCTCAGAGAAACTCAGGAAGATTATGCCACTGATTCATATAGTAATGACTGCTTCTATAAATGTACTGGGTTATTTTTGGTAAGGCTGTGCATATCACTCTTGCAATAATCCTATCAGGAACTGTCAGCGCTCATTACGGGAAAGTAGAGTTGAAAGCATCCCCATTAGACGTGCTTAGGAGAAATACAGGCCTTTTTTATACAACCAAACATGTCCTTGCTGCATCATTTCCTTCTTTCCTCGAAGACCAGCAGATTGACAGCCTGATAGCATTTATGATCTCAAATGATTGCTGCAGCACTAGAAACCCTCAATTATGACAGCATTTGTCAACATCGCCTTTTGTCACTTCTCATGAGAAAAATAGATCAAATCTTATACTCTCTAAATTGCTCCACCTAAGGATTCTCTGCAATTTGGCTCTTACAAAAGAGAGGACATGCAATTTACTAATTATGTCTGAATTCGTCAATATGCGGCTATTTACTCGTAATTTAGCCGTGTTTCAGAAGAATATTGTATCTAATTCAGAGTAATTGTGTATTTCTGAAGAATAGGGCTGTGAATCTTTGGGTAGACTGTGAATCGATTCAATTCACGATTCATAGGTTTTCGATTGGATTCAAGAACGATTTGTGCAAATTCAGAGTCAATTCAATGCGATTCACATCCCAATTCGAATGCGATTCGATTCTTATTTTTTTTTATATGCATTATATTGACATACAGATATATAAAACGGATATTTTAACGGATATTTGATTTTTGTAAAGTAAAAATAAAAAATAAATAATTTATTTGCAACCGTTATGTTAAATCATTATATGTCTGTCGTCAGAACGGCTATACAGCTGATAATTGAATTATATATTGCAATAAAAAATAGAATAAAATTAAATTTAAAAAAGCTATACAGCTGATGGACAAAGTGCTGTGTTTTCATAGGAACATCCTTGGTAAAATTTTTTTTAAAAATTACATTACGTTGTCTGTTGTTGCTCCTTCATCAAGTTCCAAACGGCTACAAATGACACACTAGAAATTCCATTCTCACGCCAAAGTCCCACTTGAAGAGCTCTGCCAACTGCCCTTTGAAGGGAGTACGGGCATAGGGAAGCTCACGAGCAATAAGCAAGTCCCAGTTCGGTCCGTCACTTATTTGGTTTCCCAGAAACATTTCTGTTGTGGTCTGTGTTACTTGCAAAGTGTTTCTGTATTTGGTTGTGTTGTGAGGTTTTGCAGTGCGTTTTGTGTATTTGGTTGTGTTGTGAGTACTTGGAGCACACGTGTGTTGTGGAACTGATGATGTTTTTCAATTTGCGGATGTTTTTTTTTTGTATTTGCATGCGTTTTTATATTTGCACACGTTTTTTTGTATTTGCATGCATCTTCTTTAGGTTGCGAACTCTCTCGGCCACCGTAGTTGAGAGCTCAAAGCTTGCGATATCCGCTGCACTCGTGCTGTAGAAACCACCAGCACTGGGAGAGTTTTCCAGAAGAACCCCGACACACTCACTCGTTGTAAACAACAGCACTTTTCAGAGACATCAACGATCGGCTCCGAAACGGAAGACAACTAGTGTGCATCCCCTACCGTATTTAATCCCGCACCGTGGGGGCGGAGTGTGTGATGTCATCACGTACACCAATTCCCATTAGCTTGTTCAATAGTACTCGAAGATGACTGGCTCCCTAGCATGATCCCCATTCAGTCGACTACGTCTGACGTTCTCGACTGAAAGGGAACATAATTTTCAAACAATTGACAAAATGTGAATCCTTAATTGTTCAGCAGCTTCCTAAAATTATTAAGAGATAAATGACGCCTTCTCACACTCCAAAGTCACAACAGTGAGCAGACTGCTGTCTGCCATCACACCACAGGTGCATTGTAGATGCAAAAGTAGGCTCACGTTGTGCCGTGATATAGTGATCAGAGTGAGAAGGTGGTGTACGTGAAATCTCTCATTTTCTAATTTATTGAGTTCTATTGCTCTTTTAATTTATTTTACATTTAATCTTTTCTTCTATGAATTCTAGTCATTGATTGCTGTATGTGTTTAACAATTGATTAATAATCATCATAAATCGTTTTATTCCTCATGTTGCAAGATTATTATTTTACATGTTATTGATTTCTATAATAATTTCCGTATTTACCTTGTACTCTCTTTGATTATTCTCAGATATAAGATTGTCTGTGTCTCTTCTGTGTTGTAAGAGTGAGGGGTTAATCCTGTTGACCAGGTGTGATTTCCTTCAGAATTGATTTTGTGATATGTATTTCTTTGTATATATTTTTTAAATGTCTTAAATATTTTAAAACCACTATTGCTTATTAAGTAATTATGTGTGCCTTTTACAAGAACTATGGTGATCTAATAAGACCTCCTAGGGTATATTTGTCTTGAGTGCATCATTTAATGATTTACAAAGAACTCAAAAGGTCCTTTTTCTAGTCCCTTCCCGTTACATAGGCACAGCATATTGAATGTTTTTAAGAAGACCCAAGGCTTCTTCTCTTTTTCCTTTCCTTATGCCTTTCTTTTCTCTATACTCTGATCTTGCATGAACTTAAACTGTTAGATACAATACTTTAGATATTAATAATTAGATTTACTTTTCTATTTTATCTTGAAAACTGTAATTCAAATATTTGCTTGATGCATTTGTTTGTCTCTATAATGAGACATTTGAATAAAATGTGTCAATCCTTATAAGCTCTCTCTGTTTACACTGGAAAAAGTAATATGATCATGAAGTTATGACAACATATGTTTTAACAATGATTGAACTCATCAAATTTTTTTATCTTATACAAGATTCAACTATTATTACTTTTTTTTAAACTCAGTTTAATGTAATTGAAGTTGAAATTACTTAAACATCAAAGTTTACAGATGATGTTGTGTGAAAATGAACCCTGAATTAAAAGTGAAATCTCAAAATTATGTTTTGTGCAGAAAGTATTTAGATTTTTTTTGGTGAACCAATTCTTAAAGGAATGTGCTTAAAATATTTCAATTAAAAACCCAGACAACTGAAACAAGAAGATGGTGGTACAGCAAAATAAAAACTTGTATATTAAAAATAGCAAAGTCTATAAACTCCAAGACCCATAATTTAAACTGATTTAACACACTATAAGCAAGTACCACTAATCCACTCTCTTCAGAGGCAGTTTTTATCTCACTGTTGATTAAATGATATATGAAGAATGTTTCTTGTGCTTTGGCCTTTCCATTATGTTGAAACTCTCCTGCAGCTCGACCACCAAAGACTGCACAGTTATGACATATTTATAGCATCATTTGGTTAAGTGACATCCATTTATAGCTAATTTATTAGCCTTAAACACAATGCATCAGCAAAATGATGAAATGACTGCACTCTTGGGTGTAGTGATCTGATAACATTCAAAACTCAATGTCTTGATAAAATAATGTTAAATGTTCATTTAAATGGTTTCAGTTACATCTTATCGTTTTAAGGGAAATGAGCTAATCGGATATAATAAAGAATTTAGGTGAAACATTCTTTTGGTTTTATTACTGATTTTTTTCAGAATAAAGTTAAATGAAGTGCGTAAACTGCATTTGAAATCTAAATGAAATATGGCAACATAATTATGTTTTAAGGTCTGAATCAGAAACTCTACATTGGTAGATTTTTAAGCACCTATTACAGACATTAACACTAGTATTTTAATATAATGAAAGTGAACTATAGGGCTCCAAAATGACAAAGAAAAAGCACTTTAATAAGTTCATAAATGAGGTCCATATTCCGTTTAGCCTGTTTTCATTGGACTTGTCTCCCAGTACGTCAAGTGTCGTCTTCTCTATCCTTATCAGTTAATCCCTATCACCTGTGTTATTTTAATCAGTATTATCTTTTTTTGCGTTTCAATTCATCTGTTCAGTCAGATATACATATATAACACAGTATGATTTTTTTAACAACTTTGTGTGAGAAAGACAAAATACAAGCCAACGTATTTTCAAAAAGAAAATCTTGATCTGATAACATTTTTGCTAAGATGTTCAAGTCATGAATAGGAAATCCGTTTTCATTATTTATTTTTATCTACTTTCTTTCTTATTTGCTTATTTAATTGTTCATGATCACAAACCATATGATTCAGTTCAGTTCAATGATTGGAAGGAAGATTATCAATGAATAAAAACTTCAGAAGACTTCACTGTAAAAAACATATATTGTTGGTTTAACTTAAAAAAATTAAGTAATCTGGCTGACTTAAAATTTGAAGTTCATTGAGTGGAAAAATTGAGTTAATACAACGAAGGAGATTGATTTAATCATAAGAAACTCAAAATATTATGTTATCTGAACTATATAAATGAATTAAGTTGATTTGACAAAAGAAAAAATGTTGTGATTACAAATCATGAAAATATTTTTTTTACAGTGTACACTCTAAAAAAATATGTGTTGGATTTAAAATATATATGCACCATTTTTGCGTCATACTTTTTAAGTAATCCCAACATGGAATTATTTTACTTAAAATTAACAAGAAAACCTTTGTTATATGTACTTAAATATTTCAGTTCACGCAATGTGATGCATATATTTTTAAGTAAAGAATGTTGTGTGAACTCAAATATTGGAAAAGTTATGAATACTTATTTTTTTATTTGTTTTTAATCTAATTAGTTTTATAAGTAATGGTTGTTCAGCCAACAAATTGTTTTTTTTTATAGTATTTTGTGTATGAATCATATGGACTCCTTTCTTATCCTTTTCGAAGCTTGAAATCTCCAGTTGCAATTGAAAGAATGATCTGTTTAAAATTTGTAATTTCTTCTTTTGTGTTCCATAGAAGAATGACAGTCATTGAGGATTGTAGCAATGTGTAAATGATACCAGAATGTTATTTTTTTAGGGAACTTTAAACTTAGTGAAAAGAAATAAAACTAAAAATATTGACTATAATTAACAAATCGTTGTCTGCATTTCTAAAAAAAAAAGAAAAAAAAACATTCAGCCTTACTCTCAGTCACAACTGTGTGAATAATTTCATTTGAGAGCCCTTCATTTAAATGCTTGCCATTCATTAAAAATCTGTGTTCTCATCTCCTCAAAACAGGCAATGAAAAAGAGTGAAGAGAGCAAGAGCTTTTCAATTCCAGCCTTCACATGGTGTAGGAATAGTGTGAGGGAGGCATGATCAGGACAAGTTAATTCGAGCAGTAGCTGTGATCAGTGAAGCAGGAAGGGTGTTCAATTAAATATTTCACCTCAGCTGGTGCTGTGGAGATACAGACCCTGGGCTGTCAGCCTCTGTACTGCAACATTCATCTGCACAAGCTCCTTTAATAAGAAAAAAAAGAGAATGTCTCTTTTGCCTGTCATTGCCCCTGCCTTTGATATGACAACTTCAGCTGGTTGCCTTTAAATGTTAGTCCTTATATGATCTAATTGTGTTCGTGAAAACCTGTGAAAGTGGTAGTGGCTCTGTAATTGGTGATCTGGGATGGTAATTCAAAGGTTGCTTGTTCAAACCCCAGTAGGGATGATTCATGCATGACCTTGATAGTCACTGGGATACCTGCTACCACCCTTCAATGCCCTGAGCAAAGCACTTAGCAGCAGCTCACTCCAAGGGGAAAAGCACAATCTTTCACTTCTTACTAATGCCGAATGACTAATAATAATAACTTAGGCTCGTAGTCTTGTTATAGTCCCCATCCAGTTTAATGTGAATCTGTATAATCAACACTAATTCAGGTTTTAATCCATTACAGATTAGACAATGTGAGGTCTTTGTGGTAGCACCATGGAAATCAAATGCAACGACGAAAAAACATGGCTATCAAATACTGAAATTTAAGCCCTATCTATATATAACATAACAAATAGCATTTTGAGTACAGTGTATATTGTACATACACAGGTACACACTGTAAAAAATCATATTGTTTGTCATCATACATCTATGTCATCATAAATCATACATCTATGTGTGTGCAATTGATATGTCCAGTGGAGAATATTGCATATAATATTATAAAAGTTTGGGGTCAGTAAGATTTGTATGTATTTTTGAAGTAAGTATTATGCTCCCCAAGGTTGCATTGATTCAAAATACAGTAAAAACTTGCAATATTCTGAAATATTATCAACAATTAAAATAACTGTATTTTAATTTAATGTATTTTAAAAAGTAATTTATTCCTGTCATGGAAAAGCTGCATTTTCAACATCATTACTCCAGTCTTAAGTGCCAATGGTTCCTCGGAAATTCATTCTGAAGTGCTGAAAACATATCTTATTATCAATGTTAAAAACATGGCTTTATAATCTGTAACTTTTGATCACTTTAACGCTCATTAAACACTTTGCTGAATAAAAGTAGGCCTATTGATTTTTCTAAACTCTCAAGAACTGTAGTACCTTTTGATTTACTTCTTTGGGAATGAGACATTTGTACCAGTTGCACTGAGAAATTTCAAATAATACTAAACATATATAATACTGTATGATAATTATTCACACTAAACGATATAGATGTGTGGGTGAACATCTGGTGATCTCAGCAACCATGGGGGAGGTGATTGTCTCTAGTTTCTAAGAGAGTCAAATGTTAATTTCCAGGAAGGTTCTTTGTCTTCTCGGGAGTGTTCGTTCCTCAACCAGACTGCCTGGGATTTCTTCGACTTCTACGATACATTTTTGCACCCCTGTTGTGGAAGGATTGCAGAAGGTTGTGCAGTTCTCTCATATTCTCTGTAAAATATACATTTTAGGAATCTCTTTTGTGATATAATATAAGCCTTTTTACCAGACCTAATTTGTAAAAGGACCAAAAACAACAGACAAATGCAGTGAGTTATATAAATAAATGCCTGTAAAGACTGCGACACATATGCATGGGGTACGGTACTGTCTGCGAACATACTGTCTCACATGACACCCCCTGAAGTGCTTTTGTTTTGTGGGTTTGGAAAAGCTTTTCTGCACCGTTTTCTCTCGCTTTTATCACACGGTGACATTATACAATTCTGTCTGCATTTCCCTTGAGTGAGGAACCATTTATTTCACCTTTTATTCCTCTCAGAGTACATTTCTGGAGTGACAATAGTTTTCTGCCTGGAGAAGAGCGGCATATAAAGAACAAACACTGTTATTACAAAACCACAGCCGGCTTCATAAATAGATAACTTCCAACAGCTATTTTCATTTACATGAACAAGAAGGGACATAGAAGCCATCAGAGAAACTGGAACTGATTACCAAGCAAAAATTGCAAATCCACCCTGACCAATTTACAGAATTCCGGTAATCCTCCAAAGGAGGATAAAATTTAAGCTGTAGATGCTTTACCATCCTACAAATGTGAAGCTCATTCTCAGATTTAAATGGGTTAAGCACAATTGTTTCCCAGTGCTTTCAAAAGGTCAACGAATATCAAACATTATCTTCTGAACTTTTGCTTTAAGTAAGACATACACTGTAAAAAATGTCTTAATATTCAGAAATGAACAATTTGTTTCAATGACTTACTAATACATCAGTGTGTTTTAATAATTTGTTCCCTCATTTTAAGTAAATTGTGAGCACAATATCATTTGTTCCCTCAATTTACCAAGTCATGGGCATGTTGTAATAATTTGTTCCCTTGATTTAGTTAAATCATAATGAGAAAACAAATTATGTTAGTTCAATGTGGCCACGGTTTACTAAAATCTCCTCCTTTCTAACACAGAACAACCTATTGAACAACAATCAGTCTGGTTTAAAAAGCGGACACTCAACTGAGAATGCCTTGTAATTACCTTTAGTAATTGAAGCTCTGAGACTGGCAAGAGCAGCTTCCAAATCCCTCAGTTCTCATCCTGCTGGATCTGTCTGCTGCCTTTGATACAGTTAACCAGCTGATCCTCCTGTCAATCCAAAAGATGAAGGGCATCTCGGGAACTGCACTCCAATGGTTTGAGTCTTACCTCTCAGGTAGGTCATTTAGGTGTCGTGGAGAAGTGTGGCATCTCAGACCCAACATCTAGCCACTGGGGTGCCTCAGGGTTCAGTGCTTGGACCACTCCTCTTCTCCATTTACATGTCATAACTATGATCTGTGATTAGTAGGATCTAGGATGATTTCTACACTGATGACACAGAACTCTACCTCTCATTCCAGCCTGATGATCCGACGGTAGCTGCTCGTATCTCAGCCTGTCTGACTGACGTTTCTAGCTGGATGAAGGACCACCACCTTCAACTACAACTTGCAAAGACAGAGCTATAGTCCCGGCCAACCCAACATTTCATTGCTAGGCTCATCATCCATAACTCCATCAAGGTCAGCTAGGAACCTTGGGGTTGTAATTGATGATCAATTGAACTTCACAGACCACATTGCTAAAACTGCCCAGTCATGCAGATTTGCCTTGCAAACAGAGCATGCTACACAACTCCTTGACCAAGTGCTTGTTTGACCGGGGGAATGCGGCACTTGTAGCCCATTTCCTGCACATGCCTGTGCACGGTGGCTCTGGATGATTGAGTCCACTGCTTCCGCAGGTTCCCCGGGGTCTGGAATTGGTCCTTGTCCACAATCTTCCTCAGGGTCCAGTGACCTGCCACACGTTTTTTTGCCACACTTTTTCCTTCCCACAGACTTCTCACTGAGGTGCCTTGATACAGCACTCTGGGAACAGCCTATTTGTTCAGAAATTTCTTTCTGTGTCCTACCCTCTTTCTCTGAGGGTGTCAATGATGGCCTTCTGGACAGCAGTCAGGTCGGCAGTCTTACCCATGATTGCGGTTTTGAATAATGAAACAGGCTGGGAGTTTTCAAAAGCCTCAGGCTATGTTTACACGGAAACGATTCTGAAGAGAAAACGCAAAAGTAGCATTGCGTCATCACTTTTTATTCTGCATTTAGACGAGCGTTTTGTGTGGGAAATTTGCGTGCAATGGTGTGAAATTCAATGTAGTATGCACTTCAGGCGACTAGGAGTGCATACACCAAGACCACGCGCCTGCGTACAAACTTCACTGTCAAGCAGACTTTTGCGTTTTTACCCTTTACACAGGAACGCGATGGTGGAGCGCTTTTAAGATTTCCACTCTGGAGGGTGGTTTCACTTTTTTTGCGTTTTTAAGCCTCAAAAACGCCGTCGCCGTGTAAACGAAAGGCACATCCGATAAAATATTTTTACGTTTTCGTGTAAACAGGGTAAACAGGGCGTTCTCGTGTAAACAGGGCCTCAGGAATCTTTTCCAGGTGTTTAGAGTTAATTAGTTGATTCAGATGATTAGGTAATAGCTTGTTTAGAGAACCTTTTCATGATATGCTAATTTTTTTAGATTTTGGGTTTTCATGAGCTGTATACCAAAATCATCAGTATTAAAACAATAAAAGACCTGAAATATTTCAGTTGGTGTGCAATGAATCTAAAATATATGAAAGTTAAAAGGTTATTATTACATTATGGAAAGTAATGAACTTTATAACAATATGCTATTTTTTAAGAAGGACCTGTAAGATAATAATAAGATTTCAAAACAGTTTAATCTCAGATCAATATCTCTTGTCCCCATATCTATTTATGTGCTGGAAAAAAAAAAAAAACGTGTAAGTGGTATGACTGTTGTTCAGTCGTCCTGGCTAAAAGCAAATATTTTTTGTCCAATTATTTACTTATGTGGGAAAAAGCCATGTAATAACCGGCATTATGAAGCTCTACCTACACTTCGTCGCGGGTCCTGATCACCTCGTCTGAGTTTATTATGCGATAATAAACTGACTGGAAAGGACTGAACACTGTTTATGATAAGATACATTATTCCATGAGATAGAACGTAAAAAGAATAATAATAATAAAATAAAATAAAAATATCCATCAAAGTGTCTGGAAATTCCAGAACAAAACTTAGATCGTCAAAACACAAGGCTGATTACACCTTCATGATTGACTGATTATGTTTGAACAAAGAGGATCAAACAGCTTCTCTCATCCACTGATGCGAGAGTTACAGTGCTGTAGTTTCTCACAGGAGCAGAAGCAACACAATCATGAGGTAATTAAAGACACATCTTATTAGCGCAAATAAAATACAAATTACATTCAGAAGTGTGAGGCTGAAGTTCCTCACCAAAACCTGTTAATTAAAAAACAGGAACTAATGACTTGTCATTGGCGCTCTGCAGTGCTCTATCTGAAAATATTAATGGCTTTATTTTTAAACAAATTTACATATTCTTGTCCCTGACCATGCTACAGACGGCATATACGGTATATTAAATAGTTGCATGGCCAGCAATGTCACAGCATCGGTAACACCTGCGGGTACAATTAGAAAATAACCAAACATTGCATTCAATTATAACATGAATATCATATAAACACATTATAATGATCCATATTAGAGATAATAAATCCACATAATAAACAGTAAAGGGACCTTCTGGTTACAAAAACAAAACAAAAATAAACTATGATAAATGGTCATTGTTATGCCAGTGCCGCCATTAATACAATGTGGTACTTAAAAAAAAGTCAAGTCATTCTAACAAGCAGACAAGCATTAATAAAGAAAGGACTATAATTAAAACCAGTAATTAGTTTTAGTTTTTCTAATGAACCCTCAATCAGAGAATAATATAAAAGCCTGTGTTGTAATATTGCCTCTGTACTACCATGGGTCCTCACGGGGCAGGTTGCGTTGATGTATGAAATGCTAATGAACTATTTAATTCAGAGCCATCTAGAGGGACATGTAAGGAGGGGTGAGGTATAAAAGGATTGGAAAAACCACTTAAAAGAAAATCAGAGTTCACACAAGGGAAAGCACCATGCTCAACATGAAACACTGACAACATGGTGGTCTACCTCTCAACAGGGGAAGAGCTGTGAAAGAGAGAGAAAAAAGTAGATGTAATAAGGATAGGCGTCTGTTAAATGACACTACTTATCAACAATGATCTTAGTCCAATTTGTCTTTTGCTTTTGAATTAAAATCCATGTTGTAGCGACCTTGTCCAAACAGATAATCTCCAAATAATGTGAACCTTAAAACTAGGGCTGTCAATTTAATGTGTTCATTTAGTGTGATTAAGTATCAGAAAATGCATTTATTTGTGTTTTTGTGTATTTTATCCCTGTTATACCATACCAAGATATCAGTAGTCTGCTTAAGAACAGCACACTAGGTTAAAGAAGTTTTTTCTCTCTTAAGAAATGTAATATAACACTGTAATGTACACTGTAAAAATTATCGTGATTTTAACAGTAAAAGACTGTAAAAATGCTACAGTGAAAAACTGTTAATTGGTTAACAGAAAGTTTCCTTACTATATACGGTAAATAACTGTGATATAAATAATGGTACGTAGAATGTAATTTTACTGTAAAATACTGTAAAATTTACAGTTTTTGGAAGTGAAAAAGAAGCCATTGTATAATTTACAGTGAAAAAATGTAAATTGACATTCCCACAATTCCCTGCGTGACACTTCACATTTAATGTATTTTAACTGTTTCTTCATAATTTTCTTAGTTTTTTTTCTAATCAGTTATGTACATTAGGGTTTTATGTTACATTTAATGTTGTTAAATTAATACTTATTGCATTTTTTAAATTTCAACATGTTACCATGATGGTGTTTAATGTTTGTGTGAATGACACTGTGCAGCTTCTATATAATAGTATGAACTCTCTTGTGGAAGATCTGATTATGATGAGCTTTGATTGATCATTTGACTCTCATTTCGGCTGTGATTGTTGGCAGTCAGTGTATTACAATTGAACAAAACAGATATTAATACTTCAAAAGGCCAGTAAATTAACATTATATCAGATAATGAAATACGGTTTATTGCTGTAAAATTAAATACGGTCAAAGTCTGTAAAACCTAAAATGTTGCTACCGTATTTTTAACAGGAAAACTCTGGTAACCACAGCTGCCAGGGTTTTCCTGTAAATTTAAATGTTTTTTTTTACAGTGTACGCTGTAATCAATGTATAATTACATTGTAATAAATTACAATGTAATACATTTAGTTAAGGCCCGTTCACACCAAGCACGATAACTATAAAGATATAATTCTAAAAATCGTTCTCCATATTAAAGAATAACAGAGTTCACACCACAGCTATAACGATAAAGATATGAGGAACGATATCGATTTGGGATCACTTTCAGAATGATTTTTTTCCAGCTGTCCAGACGAATAGTAAAAATAGCACACGCACACTCAAAAAACTGCAACATTTAATCTGCAAGCTTTCGGTCTTGCGACCTTCTTGCAACCTTCAGCTGTCCAACGATAAAACACTGACAACCATGCATTTAAAATGGCAGATGACATTGCAGAGACGTTAATCGTCAAGGTAAAAAAAAATGTTTGACAAGTCAAACCCACTTTCCAATGATACGTTAAAAAGATGGATATATGGAAAGCATCCTTGGAATAAACGGTGAGAAGTATTCACAATGAGATTATGCAGTTTAGCGTAGTGGTACAAAATTACCTGAGGTAGGCTATCCAGTGCTAGTTGACAACATTGCTGAAGTACTAGGTGAATGTTTTTATCCCATCATTGAATTCTGTCAGCTAAATCCCAGATATATACACTAGACATGCTAGATTCACTGTTTAAATGCGCCCCCAACACCTTCTCGTCTTTTAAGGATATTTACGTGTACCCAAAACAAAAAGCGCCTGTTTTTCCTTTTGATATCTCTGTAACGTAAAGCAGCAAAAAGCAGGTCATTTGAGCATGCACGCGTTACTCTAGTCTCGCAGCGCGTGCGTGCTTAGAATAAAAAGAACGTTGTCGGTCGTTGGTGTGGACTTCATATATCATTATGTTTATAGTTATACGTGCTTAGTGTGAACGGGCCTTTACACTGTAATAGGCTAAATGTATAATTACATTGTAATAAGAATAACAACCTCGAAAAGAATCTCTACATTTCTCATTTCTGTTCACTTCAGAAGTAAACTTTGTAGCGGACTTAATGTTTAGCTGACCGAATGTTTTATTTTTAAACCACCATTTAAGGGTTGTATCAGCGATTTGAGGCCCAAGCAAAAATGATCACATTCATCTAACATTTCTGATTGATCCGCTGCCTGCCCCATAAGCAGGCTGTCAAAAATGCGCTGTCTCTAGGCAGCCTAGGCTCTAATATCTGCACATAAAAACAAATGGGTACAACCACCACTCAAAATCCAAATAAAAGGTGTTCTAACCAATCATCGACAGAGGTGTTGTTTTGTTTAGTGGTCGATGCACGGCGCCTGCACGCGAAGTTGGAGCTAAAGAATAAGCCAGAATCTATCAACCCTACACTGTAAAAAATATTGTTGGTTTAAACTAAGAAATTAAGTAACCTGGTTGCCTTAAAATTTGAAAGTTGATTGAACTGGAAAAAGTGAGTTAATACAACGAAGGAGATTGATTTAATCATCAGAAACTCAAAATAATAAGTTTTCTGAACTAAATAAATTATTTAAGTTGATTTGAGAAAAGAAAAAATGTTGTGATAACAAATCTTGAAAATATTTTTTTTACAGTGTATGCTATCAAAGACCAGATACATTTAACATGGAAGAGGAAATCCCAAAGAAGAAAGGGAGGATTAGGGCGAGGGAATATCGTTGTTTTTCGTCAAAGAAACGAATAATAATTGGGAAGGCTTTTGAGTGGTGAAGAGAGCTCAAAGAATTGAAAAAAAAAAAAAATCGGATGCCGAGGTTGCATTTTTTCTTCTGGACAGGTAAAATAGTTTCTAGTTTCTGACTTTTTTGTGAACTGAGTGAAAATATAATTCTTTAAAAAATATGAGTGAAGCTCAAAAAAACTAGCAATGGTGAATATCAGATTGCAAGGATTTAGTGTGTGAGTTTTTTGTGATGCACGAAACGGGAGTAAGGGGTGAGCTAACTTTGGTTTGTTTGGGATCTCGCTTCAAACTCAAACAGAAGTGACGTCACAATTCGCTGATACAGCCTTTAAACCACAACCCTCACCAATGTCAGAATGTTTATTTTTAAGCCACAACTTACAACAATATATTTTGCATTTCTAATCCAAACAAAGTCAAACTCGGCACTGCACTAGCAAGACACTTGTCAAGTTTGAAATCCATTGGAGTTAACGGTTCAAGAGATATTTGATTAACAGACACACAGACAGACAGAAGTCCATGTAATTTATAGATAGATGCAAATGCCAATGAATAACATGTGAATCGTTGTGTGTGCAACAATCACTAGGACACATTTATAAATGCATAGGTCACATTTTCTAAACTCTTAAAACAGTTGCATACCATCTTTCAGCTAAACAAAACACATTTAATGCACTAAAACTCTGTTAGAGAGATACATATGGCAATTGATCTGTTCAATAAAATGACTCACCCCTTAAGTAATTAAAAATGTCTTTGTTTCCAAATCCTTCAGTTCTCGCTATGTCCGGAAAAGCCAAGCCGATGTTGATTCTTGTTTTATTACGAGCTCTGTTGCTTCTGTTTATTTAAACGGGTGAGATTTAGCGTGCTTTCTTGACAAGCTTTCTCAATCGTTTTAACAACTAACATCTGCCACTCCCACACCATACACACGTCAAATTGGCTGGAGCAACTTTTCCCTATTTACTGACATGACGCAGACACACACAGGCAAGAGATGCATGTACGCAATTTCCTGCGAAACCCATCCCATCAGGTCTAAAATATAAACACCTATAACAGGCTTACCATATGAACCAGGGTAAGACCAAACAAAATGTTTAGTCTTACCCAAGGATTGATGATATATTGAGACTTAAATTGTGTCAGTTTTAAACAAAATGTTGACACAAGATGTAGTCATTTAATATATTTTCTGTCAATAAGTTTAGTCCATAGACTGTTGTTGTGCTCACAGAGTGAATAGTTTTGAAAAAGTGACTCATAAAAAAAAAGCTGTAATATTATAGACCCTCTTGGCTAGTACAGGCAACATTACCAGTCATGCAGAAAACAGGCAGACATGTTTATGTGTGCATAAACAGCTAAACAAAAGCTCAACAGAATAAAGCAGATTATTTTAAAGGGTAACTAAAGCCCTAGTCAGAGCCTGACTCCATCCACTGGCAATATGTAAAAATGCAGAAAAAATGGGCAGACCCCAGCAGAGAAAGAGGGATGAACCGAGGGCGGAGCTGAGCGGGGGGCGTGCACCTGAGACCCGCAGTGACAGCTGCTGTCAGACTCTAATAGAGAGTGAGTCAAGTAGCTTTGCAACAGAGCGGTCATTTGAAGTCAAGGACTTTTCTCCCTCACCTTCACCTGAAGTGGACACAGGGCCATATCAATTCCAGCCGCTGGCTCAAACTGCGTTCTTAACTCCCGCATCGCGACCGGCATCTGATGAGTTTTGTCAAGTTGATTTCAAGTGTCATTAAAAAAATACTGCAAAAAGTGCTGGCGTGTTTGTTGACCCCAGATGATTAACTTTAGGCTGACCATAAATTGTGATTAAAATATACATGATGACTCCTACCCTATTCTCACGACCAATTCGTACGAATTCGTAACGAGTGATTAAAAAGTGGCTAATTCATACTAATTCGTATCGACCTCACTCGTACAAATTCGTACGATTTGTCTAAACCCACGTGACGGTTAAGTTTAGGGGCGGGGTTAGGGGTAGGTCATTCGTACGAATTCATACGAATTGGCCAATTTATAAAATATGTACGATTTTAGCAAAATCGTACTAATTTGTACGAGTGAGGTCGTATGAATTGTTACGATAAGCCACCTTCGTAAAATTCGTACGAATTCCCGTGAGTATCGGGTTAGATGATTCACATCAAGACGCCGCAATGGTGGAGTCCATGCAGGAGGAGCAGTGTTTGGCACTGCGTCACTTTTCAGCACAAGCTGTTTGGAGAAGCCCATGTCCACCTCTTTCCGTTACCATCCTGATCGCTGTACTAAATACAGAAAAATATACGCTAACTTGATGCTAGCCTAAATGTACTATGCTACTAACTAACTAGCTAGGCTACACAAAATAATCTAAATAACTGTCTAAATGCTATGCTAAATAGATGCAACAATACTCTGCCCTGATACATTTTCAAACTCTTGACTCGCAGTGGTTTTGACGAAACAAGATGACTTTTAAACTGCCGAGGCGTGGTAGCTCGTACCAAGGGCGTAGTGAGCTGGAATCTACTTATGTCAGCTCTCATGCCTACGTCACGAAGCACCGCCAACATCCAATAGGAAAATTCAACTGCAGTAGCCACCGTTCAACCTGAAGAGGGCAGCACTCAGACGCTTTTACACCATATTGTAGAATTAAACACTTTATACCCACATGTCAAAAAAGCTACTCGAATCAATGATCAGCACTAATAAAGGCCCATTCTTACAGATCATTAACTAAAAAAAGTTAGTTTAGGGTTTAGTTACCCTTTGAAAATTGAACATAAAACAAACAATATATTGAATTCTAAAACCACTTGTGTAATGTCTTTTCAATGCTTTTTGTTTGCTACGATAGTATCTTTGAATGATTTTATGATTTACTGAATTATTTACTTGCTTATAGGGTGATTTTCTATAAGCAAGTCTTGTGTAAGTGATAAATAAAAATTTGATTATTATTGTTATATAACATAATTAATAACAGTTTTGCAGTGAAACAATTTATAATTAGAAAAACACCATACTTACATAACATCATTACAGATGATGAAATGGTTCATAACCCTATTAGCAGCACATGCTCTGACTTTCAATCACTCTTGTTTTTTTTTGTTTTTTTGTTTTTAAGAGAAAACACAATAGCCAAGCTCTACTAAAAATGTATGCTTTCTTACGTTTTTACCAAATATCATCTAAGCCCAAGGGGAAGTGTGACACAGGCTTTGTGTAGTGAAGGAAAGCCCTACTACTTACTGTCCTGGAAGCAATTTTGCAGTGCTAATAGAATTCAATAGCATGTTTAGAGTCTGCACTTTCATTTGCATCGATCCCTTTTTCATTATGATTTACTCCCTCCACAAAGAAACCAATCAGCTGTGTCTAAGTTGAACTGCCCTTAGTTTACAGTGAGAGCAGAGGCCAAAGGTAATTAAGTGATTCTGATAGGAAATTAACATTTTATGCCCCTCAACAAGGATAATCTATTCTTGTGTGACAAGATTAAGCAAAGGAGATGAAGAAACAAACTCAATCACGAGGCACATAGATGAATTAAGCTATATTGACTTCACGGAGGTAGACGTTAATATTTAAGCCTGCTCCACATCATGAACATGGTGTTCTCAAGCCTGATTTGGTCCAAACTGTTTTGATGAATCTACAGTAGCAAATGGCCTTTCTGTCTTCAAAAATAAAAATAAAAATTTAAGACTACTGTTAGTTATGCTTGTATTCTGCAAAATATGAAATGAGAAAAGTTTTTTTTCACAACATTACGAAAGCAGCTATTTTCAACATTGATAAAAATAACACATATTTTGGAGCATGCAGTTAAATACAATAATCATTTCTGAAGGATTGTGTGACACTGAAGACTGGAGTAATGATGCTGTAAATTTAGCTTAGGCATCACAGTAATAAATTACATTTTATAATATATTCAAATAATATTTATATTTTACAATATTACTTTATTTTACTGTATTTTGACCATATAAATATTACTAATAATAATACTGCCACAGGTTTCAGCCCATAAAAAATGCAAGCCCTAAAAATCCAAAGCATTAAAATGCAAGCAGGGTTAATGCATTGAATATTTTTCAAGTAGAGCTATTCAACAAGTTTTTTTTTGTTTTGTTTTTTCACATTTTTTTTTACTTTAATAATAGTGCACAGCTCAAACAAATGAGTGTTCAGAATACTATAGGAAAATGGTACTGACTAAAAACTAAAATCCATGTGGAGTGAGATTGTGACAAATATACTAACAAAAGTCAGGATTCTATTTTAATCACTTTTTTTAGAAAGGCCTAATGTTGCATTAACATTCTCTCTCTCTCTCTCTCTCTCTCTCTCTCTCTCTCTCTCTCTCTCTCTCTTTCTCTCACACACACACACGCACGCACGCACACACGCACACACACACACACGCACAGAGAGAGAGAGAGAGAGAGAGGAGAGGAGGGAGAGAGAGAGAGAGAGAGAGAGAGAGAGAGAGAGAGAGAGAATTATTTTGTGTCTTATTAATTACAAATGCTTTTTTTTTAAGTGCAGCCTGATGCTTTCATTTGACCATCAGAAAAAAAACAAAATCAATCTGTTCCTTTCCAGTCAAGGTATTAATATACTTCACTAAGTAAAGCATTCACTGCCTACTGCGGTTAATTTTTAGGAATGGTTTTCCGCACAGTATTAGTCATTTAGGCTCCTGCCTTTCCCCAGCGCACAATGTGATGTATTTTCCTGTAATCAGGCTTCCATTGTAACATTGTGCTTATGCATCAAAGAGCATGTAGGCGGTTCATAAAAACCCAAGAGAGTTAGTTCCTGTCATTAAATTGGATTTCATCCATTGCAGAAAAAAAAAGTCAAAGAATCTATCTGAACATTGAGTACCACAAGCTAATTACCCCTTTTAATGCATGCCACAAAAGATTCCCTACTGCATGTCCAGGCCTAATGGACCGGATTTGCTGCATAACTCTGTTGTTGCTTTTTGTTTGCCTCTCACTGAAGTAAACACTGCTGTTTGATCTCTATCATCCTTTACAATCCAACAAACAACCCTTAGAATCCAAAGAGACGCATTAATATGATAAAAGCTTGAAAAAAAAATCAAGTTAAGTGGCAGGATTTGCATTTAGAGAATCAGGATGTCAGAGACTTGAAAAATGTCAGGATTGTTTTAAATGAACGTGGAAATGCATTGCACTTCCCTTCCAACCCAATCTCTGCATAAATGGCAAGTAGTGAAAAATCCAACCTAAAATACCGCCGAGGCACAGAACAAGTCGAAACGGTTCCTCAGCTCTGATTGATAGAACAAGCTGTGATTTCCCTGGAGTTCTAGATGGACGGAGATGATAGCGCTATCCACAATCAATCTGGATGTGTGACTCTGGCCTTCAAGAATGACTACAGATAGCTGGACGACTGCTGGACATACTCTCTGCTCTTCCATGAAAAAAATGTATCAAGGGTATTTTAGAGACAGACACCATAGCTGACATGTTTGACTATGATCAGACAGTAAGGCTGGAATTCAAGACCATTGTTTGCCCACTATACAACCATGATTCTGGAAGTTTTCAATCTCATGTATTCCTGTTTTTCAGTAGTTTCATCTCCTCTCAATTACACGCAAGTGAATAATATCTTAACCCTGTCAAGACCCAAATGTAGAAAAAAGGAAAAAAAAATCACCTATCAGATGTTGTTTTAGGTGGCCTCTGATGCAAATAATGAAGGATTTTTTGAAAAAAAAATATGTTTTAGTAAGTTTTTAAGGAAATGTTGTAATATTGCAACGTTGGGCCTATGGGGGAGCAGAATTTCAGCTTTTGCACTCAGACTGTTTGAACAAATATACAGAACAACTAAGGGCTTATTTGAAGTGTGGCTTGCTTACATAGCACCATAACAGTCAATAATATGAATAATAATAATAATCACCCGATAGTAATATTTTTATTAATTAGAATTTATTAAAAATAAACATAAAATATTAATATTAAATACAAAACAGATTGAAATCTGTCAAATAAACAGTGTCCAGTGTTCACTTGCAATGGTAGTCCTAAAAGCAGTTCCTTTCCTCTGAAAAGCAGAGATGGAGATTGCACTTCTTGCAGAGCATATTCGAATATCCTTTTTTGCAGTGTCTGCAGCGTCCTTTCTGAAATGAAGATAATAGTTGTAAGAGTTAGAGTATGTTCAAGTATAAATCATTTTAATTAAATTAATCCTATTTATGTGATACATTCCACTGAAGTCTAGGGCTGGGACAGTTACCGCAATACCGTGGTCACATGACGCCTACCGCGGGTCTGAGCTTGTCACGTCATCACCGCAAAAAAACATTGGCCTGCCCATGTGTGCACATTGTGTCTAATGACATGGATTCATTGATTCTAATGACATGGATTATGTCTAATGACATTGTGTCTTACATGGATTCAAGGTTGTCTAACCAAAACTTATCAAAAGATGGAGCACGATCCGACCTTTTCGTGAGTTGGGGAGCCGATGACATAATAATATTCCTTTCGTATTAGAGATGCTCGGATGGGTTATTTCTTGCTTTTCAACCGCGGTTTAAAAAAAAAACATACCGTCCCAGCCCTACTGAAGTCAGACAAATCTAAAAGGAATATACAAACCCCCAGACCTCTTACATCCCCACATTCCAGAACATTAACACCTGTCCCTGAACAATGGACAACACAACCCCCTATGTCTGGACATCCACACCTTGAATAACCATCATCCACAGCAGTCTACAAACACTGTCTGCCTTGCTACAAGCAGATATGTGTGCAAACAAACAAAGGTTAGATAAAAAAAAATTAAAAGAAACAATTTCAAGTACTGATACTGAAAGGAAACTCCAACCATAAATAATTTATTAATTTAAAATTATTCAAATCTGATCTAAACTGAAAATTATAACAAACAACACATTTAGATATTGTGAATAATCAAATACATTACATTTCTGTAAGTATTTCTCCTGTAAATGAACATTTGAGAAGTGCAATGCCTCCATGTAATGTGCAAGGTGCACATGCTATTTTGACTACCATTCTATCCCAACGTTGTAAAATTACAACAAAGACATAACAAGCTACAAATCTAATTTGATGCATGCATTCCACAATAACCAAGTATTTACATGAACTAGACATTCTAACAATGACAAAAAAAAAATATTTCTGGGGTTTTACTTACTTCAATGTTGAAATATCCAGTCCAATGGAACAAGGAGATGCGCTTCCAGTAAAGTTTGCAGGTTGCATGAGTTCATGACCTTATGGCAAGACCTATATACACATTTACTATCCAATGACATTGTAAGACTAAACATTAGGACCCATTAACTATGTAAATGTGGTCTTTAAAAAAAACTGATTTGCAGATGTGTTTTTTGAAGAGCTAAAAGTGATGTTGTAATATTACAACCACGGGTCTTACAGGGTTAAAAAACAAATATAAAGCCTTGTGAAAAAGACGTTTGTTTTTTACATTTGCAACTTTCTTTAAAACGTACGCGGAAGATGCAGAAACTAGCAATATCATATGTAAGCAGACTATTAAGTAAAATAAGTCATCATCAATATTGAACTGCATTTAAATCAAAACTGCCAAATGTTGACTGAAATAATGACACAAAGACAAGCTATAGGTCTATGAAGCTTTGGGTGTACTAATGGACTTGATCTACTCCATCTATGTTTTGATCATCAGTCTCGAATCCTGATTTTTTTTGTCTTTTTTATTGAACTATGTTCATTGAACTGAGTTGATGCATGAAGCTAGAATTAAAAAAAATGTTATTGTTGTTTAAAAGCGTATTGCCCGTTCTTTCTTTTGACATATTGCATGTTCAGATATACATACAACGCAATATTTTGGGGGCCATGAAACTTTTGTGAAAATGCTAAAAAATGCTGGCGCTGGCTGGCAACTTTTTTTTTTCAAAAACGCTGATGGTGGAAAGACTTACAACAATACGTTTTCATATACTAGTGCAATGCCTGTGCAAAATCAGTTTTTGTGTGTTTTATGAATTTTTGGTTTGGTGCGTTTGAGTTGCTGAATCGCCTAGGCTTACTACACAGGAGCCTAAACTCTGAGAAAACAATAACATTTAAAAAAGAATTGCTACTTTTTTTCAAAAAAGAATCACTACTTTTTTCAAAAAGAATCACTACTTTTTTCAAAAACAATAATGTAAGAAAATAATGTAACAAATGTATAATAATAATGTAACATGTATAATAACACTGTAATAAATGTAGAATTACATTGTAATAAATGTTTTATAACACTAATGTAGGCTATGTAATAAAATTATTTATTACGATTATTAATAAATGTATAATAATAAATAATAAATTATAAATGTCGCTACTTTTTCAAAAAGGAATAATGTAACAAAATAATAATATAACAAATGTATATTAACACTATAATAAACATATAATAACACTGTAATAAATGTATAAATACATTGTAAAAATATTTTTTTGCACTACTTTTTCAATAAGAATCGCTACTTTTTCAAAAAGAATTGCTACCTATTTCAAAAAAATCATTACTTTTTTAAAAAAAGAATCAACACACCTGTCAAATTTGAAATCCATCGGACTAACGGTTAGAGGACTATTCAATTGCTTGTTTTCACGTGACGTCACGCCACTGTGTTGCCATGGCGCGAAACGCAGATGGAGGGCAGGAAGTGAATTTCTATATTAGGACACACTCAAATGCCTATGTTTTGCGTCGTTTATAGTTGCTCAAATCGATCAAACCACGAAGAGTTTTTGTCGTGTGTCAAAAGTTGTTGTTCATAAGGAGAAAATACAAGAAATTGATAGAAAAACACAGGAAAAAATGCCTTGTAAACCTACGTCTGCGTTCGGGAGGAGCCGAATGGGAAAATGCGTCTGTGCAGTGATCACTTCGTCAAATGTGAGTTAATACATTATTTATGTGGCTTATAATTACATTATTCAGGTGTTTAAATACACTTATGTGGCTGTTTGTGTAACGTACCAGTTTCCGAACTTTGTAAAGTCAAAGTATGTCTGTAAGACGAGGTAGTTGCTGATATCTACAGCCTTGATGGCAGGTAAATCTCTCAATTCAGTTGAAAATCAGTCCTCTTCATAACTTAAGCATCACGTCCAACATGTTTCGATTTTCTGTTTATATATTTATCTTGTAATAGCGTCTAAAGTAGTACAATACGGATTTTCCTCCATCACGTCCATTGCGCTCTTCACTCCTTGCCCTCCATCTGCAGTCCACGTGTTCAACACAATCACGTGACTGCAAACCACCTATTAAAAAGACAGACAGATGTTCCTGTAATTTATAGATAGATTTACAATTAACAATAAGTTAATTGGCTGAAATCATTAGATTACATTCTAAAGTGCACTTTTCAAGAATGAAGCAACTCCCAAAATAACCAGAAAGTAGACATAAGTCAAGGTCATTATGTTGAAAATGAGATTATACTGTTGTTCAGGGGTGCTTCCTACTATTAACAGCCTGCTATTTGCAGTAACTGCAGACACTAAACTGCAAGTGATTGAAAAAAGTTGAGCAAGTGAAGTTATCTGTGCTCAGCTGGAAAAATATCAAAGAAATCACTAATCTTCAGATCAGCAGCCTTGGGATTTCAGACGTGAAATCAGAAAACGTTATCTGGATAAAATACTATGACTTACTTGCTATTCTTTAAGCAACTAATCCACTCTATCTATCCAAGTGTTAACTTGCATGGCAACTTTGACAATGACTAGTGCAGTGTTGCATGACAATGTTTAACATACAATTATACAACATTTTCAACATGCACGGTGCAAACAGTTCGAAAGGAAAAGTGTTTGCTTCAAATAAACAATGATGTTTGCGTTATTTGTAAGGTTTATCTTGAGAAGTGTCTCAGGTCGAATCTTTGCACAATAATGAGATCTTCACGTTTGTAACAGCATGGGTAATTGAACCTCAGTCTCAGTTTAATTGAATTAGAGCTGCAGAGGGAAAACACCTGACCTATAAAACACCACACTTTCAAGATAATTCAAATCTATCAGTGCAGCATGCAATCCTTTTCTCCTTCCACTATAATTATGTTGGCTGACAAGAAGGTATTAAATGCTATGTGTAGTAAGATGTGTCTGTCCATTGATTGTCAACATTGCTGCCTCAATTGCTGCATAAATATGTAGGCTATATGTTACAGAGACCTATATCAGACTCTGCAGTTTTACAGGATTCTGATTGTCTATATTATCAGCATGGCTCCAACACGCAAGAATCTGTGTAGTCTGTACAGGGTATGTGAACTGTGTTTACCCTGTACTTTCCCTTCCTGCAGAATCCAGCAATAAGAAGAGAGATGGCTACTCCATGAAACAACAAAAACATAAACATCAATAATGAGTAAACTTCCACCAAAGGTATTAAAGCAGCAAGGCAAGTGAGCACTAAATGCATTGTCCTCAGTGAAATATGTCCAAGAACAAGAAAACAAAGCAAAGGTTCTCAACCGACTATGCGGTTAGGAGCAGACAGAAAAACATTTTGTGCTTTATGAGTCCTCCAAAATATCTCTGATATCTACGTTGTATAAAAACAACAATGTTGCAAGCAACAACAACAACAACAACAACAACAAAAGAATATTAAATTCATCACAATACACAGCTATTTCTTAATGGCTCACAATAGAGAAGCTAGAGGTCTTCAGCAGTGCACAGTTGCATTTGTCATCTATCAACGTGACATCAAGTATGGACTTTTAAAGCTGAAATAATGAGTGGATTAAGCTTGGAATAACTGAGAGAGTAACATGGATAGAAGTTTCTTGTCAGTGGATTGTAATGCAGTCACAGTCAGTCAGGGTAACGTGACAAGGAAGTGAGACAAAGGCTACTAGAATTCAGTTAAGACAAAAAGTTTTATTTTCGCAACTTGTGTGAAATAATGTGACAATCGAGTTCCATCGGTTTGTGTCTTCCGCAGGTTCGGGTCAAGTTTTCAATAGACAGGTCCAGGCTTGGATCCAGAGCAGTACATTTATGGCATTTCTTGAGGTCTGGACGAGTGCGGGTCCAACTTTTGAAAATGAACGAGCGGGGTCCGGGTTCGGTTCGATGTAGCTCATTGCGGGTCTCTTCTGGTTTGTTCATGAATTTTTGGACCCAGATGAAACCTCTGGAAGAAAGACAGTTTTTGGCCTTATAACGGAGTAGTAATGACATTTATATGAGTCTAAGACCCTTTTCCACCAAGGCAGAGCTGGTGCTTATTGAACCCAGAGCCTAGTTTCGAATCGGTTCTTTGTTTTCGACCACCAAAGGACCAGCTCTGAACCAGTAAAACTGGTTCTTAACTAAGCACCAAATCACTGCTAGTCTAGAAGTAAGAACTGGGTGGGGTTACCGTGACCAACAAGACGAACAGAAACTTGTGACCGCCATTTTTTAAATAGCAGCTAATCATGCTAATAGCAGCTCCGATTGTAATCTTCATTGATGCAAGTTACCGGCGGAGCTGCACGAATGTGCTGGATTCACCGTGTTTGTGATACCGAATGTAGGTTTGCAAACCCATGAGCATAAGTTGTAACGCAATGACCACCATTGTTGATGGAAGGCTTGTTCGAGATGCATAGAAGCGGTGTGGACTCGATGGGACCTCCAGGAGTGTTTGGAGAACATATGACTCCTGCTTTTGGATCGCTCCTGCCAGTTCCGGGATTCACAGTGCCAAACCATCTCGAACAAGGCCTTGTGTGTTTGTGTGTGCCGTGCTAGCGTTGCTGGGCAACATGAGATGTACAGTGAGGTAAGATGGCTCTCTAGCCTGTGGAAAGGCAGACCGGTTCTTTGGAAGCTCTGCAATCGAACCAACTCTGAACCGGCACTACTGGCTCTGAACCAGGACCTGGTTCTTGTTGGTGGAAAAGGGCAAGGCATTCTCACCCTCAAGGCGTCAGCCTAACTGATGCCTTGCAGAAGCATTTGACAAAGCTTTCAATATCTGACGCTTTGGGGCGCCCTATCAGCGTCAGTCCATGACGCCCTAGGTACACGTGTAACCCTACCCTACCCCAGACCTAAACCTAACCGCGTCAGTCCAGACTGACGCTAAAGGGAAGGCGTCAGTTAGATGGCGCTGTTCAGATCGCGTCATGAACTGACGCCGAAGGGCGCCCAAAGCGTCAGATATTGAAGCTTGGTCAAAGGTGACGGGTTGGGGTGAGAATGTGTTGCAAAGGGGTATAACTGGACCATGCAAACCCAGTTGATCACATGTCTCTATTTCATTTGTTTTCCATTATCTCACTTTATCTCAAGTGTGCATGTGCTTGTTTAGATGATTCAAGAAGACACAAATGTGTACAATGCCATGGGTATTACACTGGCATTACACCATCAATGTGGTTTATGAGGACATATGAGAGAGAGAGATGTGTGTGTGTGTGTTTGTGTGCAGGGCAGACAGTAGATACCTTATTCATTTTTAGTACAAAGAAAACAAATACACATTTTTCAGGACACATCATGTATGCTATTTGCTTAAAAATATAAATGTTTAATTCTCACTTTGCAACTCGAAGCTTGTGTCTGTTCGCAAGTTTGTCCCTGAGATCTGAGCCTTGATCATATATTTTTGTACATCTGTGAATTTTCTCTGTATTTTGTCTTGTATGAATACCCTCAACATTTTTTGAGTGTCTGTGTTGGTCTTCCTGCCTGATCAGGTCTCATGTGGTTTAAGAGGGCTTTTTATTTACCTAGCTATCTTAAACAATCTACATACAGTAAATCATCTTAGCTTTTGAAAACGTCTGACCTTTAAACGCAACAATACTGTTCATTTATTATATTGAGTTAGATTTAATATAGCCTTATTATTGAGACTATGTAAACAGGTTTTTTAGGTGTTAAAAAGAGCACTCGTATAGAAACAATATAGATTTTCTTATTATGCATCTAACATTACTTTTTTGTTTGTTTTATAGTGACATCACTATCTTGCTGTACTGAGAAATGAAACAATTCAGAGGAGTCTTGCTGTTGCAGAGTTATATTTTACCAGACAAATGTCAAGCTAATCTTATGCATAGCTAGTTAAATAGCAGAGGTATATACAGTCTGTATGTATATATGTTAAAATATACAACAGTACTTCAGGTAGCTTCTCGATAAGATCAGTTTACTCCAGGGTAGCACATCTGCAAATACCTTTTCAAAGTAAATATTTCCTAACAATTTTGGATCCGCATGAATTGCATTTGCTTTTCAGGACCATTGCATGTGCATTGCACTTACTTATAAACTTGTATTTGTCTCCGTGGGCGATTTGTTTTGCAGCAAGATATAGAAAACAGGCAAACACAGATACAAGACCGAAAAACATAAAATAGTTAATGTTACAAGCTCTGGTTGTACAACTAAACTTAAGAATAAAGATAGGCCTAATTGTTAAAGAATAAAGTGCTCTATTTCTAAAATGGGCCTCCAATTTGACAGCCACATTTTAAAAAGAAACATCTGACAATGCTCATCATAAAATAAACAATATAGCAACACAGGAGGGCATTTCCATGACAATCACCATTTCATTGACAACATCATCAATGTCAATACTATACAAATTATAGCAACCCCATCACTCATTTTAAATCTGGATTCCATATCTCTATTATGAATTGATGCTGACATTGCTGATATTTAACTAATTGTACTTAATTGTCTAATTATTAGCTTGTGGCATTTGGTATTTACACATCAACTTTTGTGCTCCAAGTGATTTTTTGAAAATGCCAGACATAAAATGTTCCTATTACCTGACAGATCACTGATACTGTTAAGCTGTTTCTGTAACGGGGAAGTGCTAGCATGACAAAACAGAGTATTTACTAGTTTCTATATCAAATATAGAGAAAAAAAAAAAACTGTGGCAAAATACATCTTTGGAAGATATTGCTTAACATTTATTTAACCAAAGCAAAAGTACATTTCTTACAGAAGTGATTATTTTTTATTTTAATTTTTTTAATCTTTGTTTTTAGTGTTTATTTAGGACAAATCTGCATAATGTTGATCTCCCGGCTGTTATTTACCAGTTTAGAGTTCTTTAATGCTAACTGACAGCAACACACTAGTCCCAGTTAAATCCCAGTTGCGTAGGTGGGGCACTTTAACACTGTGCTTTTAGAACTGTAATGACATTAGCAATATAATTCACAGTAATTACAAAACCCTTCATCCCCATCATGTGTGCCATATGGGGAACATAGGACTCTGAAAACCTGTAGCAAAATTAAAGCTCAGGGAAGAAGGAAGCGAATGTATAACATAACTTTAATTCCAAGGAAAACAAATAACAAAACTTAAAAAAGTAGCATTATGTTATTTTTGAAATTTTGCTCTTGGGGTCCCCCTACAGTTGGGAAACAGTATTGTCTTCTACTACTGTCGTAAAATCTGTCATGGTTACACCAGGGAATACACACGTGCATTTGTTGACAAGTGATACCCCGAACTCTGCAGAAGGAAGGAGTTCTCAGATCTTGGGCAAATTCCAGTGTCTTCATCCCAGGTACATTGGCATATATTTCAGCATGTCTTATGAAGATAGTTTCATGGGCTTTATTTTTTTTTTTTTCAAACGTCAAAAGATTGCGTAGCTCACGTTTACAAGCCATCGTCTTTATAGTAACGTTAGCCTATTGGCAAGTGGCTACTGTTTTACATAATGGATATGCTAATTCAATGTTTGTGTGGTAGAAAATAGCCATATCGTTAGTATTATAATATCAAGCTGCAATGAATCTGCAAATTTAAAAAATCGATTTGCATTACAGCCTAAGGCAAGACACTTTCACCAGAAAAGGAAATAACAAACATGACTTATCAGCCTGCAGACTATTATTTTGTTTGTCTATTTATTATTTACTTGCAAGAATGTAGCCCCTACCAAACTGGCTGCCCACCACGGCTCTACGGGGATGGTACATTGGATGCGGCGAGGGATGAAGGTACACAATACATTACCAGTAAATTGATCACACGTGCACTCCGTTTCTGACGCACTTCACATTTGCAAGACGGAGGAAGATTGCTGCACCTGACCGGAGTAGGGGGACTTAGTTCCGTTTTTGTGGAGTAGTATTACAAATTAATGTTTTTAAAATAGTATTAGTATAAAAAAATTACTTGTTCGCTCATTTTGGCATAACCATTTTCGGCGCGCCCAAAAAATTACCTTTAGGAGCGAAGACCTCTTGGATTGGTCGGGCACCCCTCCTCCTCCTCCTTTGGCTCACGCCAGCGAGCTAAAGCTGGACCAATTTTGATCCTCGTCCAGCCTTTTATTTGGCCACTCTCCCTTTTCTTTTTCTACTGTCCTCCAGACAAAACCTTTGGCTTCTTGGTTTTACTTGCTGCTTCAGCCATGACAACATACAGAGGTAAAAGCCTCGTTGGGCTCTCACATCGGAATTTGAAGAAGTGGGGGAAGTGATGTATGCCGTAAAGCAGTCGAATTTAGTAGTTATTTTTGTGCTCGGGTTCCTACCCACTCCCCGAAGTCACATAGTGCCAGTAAAAGCGATACAGACACTGTCAGGCTATGGTAGACCTGTCATTCAACCTATTGTAAGTCGATGTACCATCTCAAGGGTTTTGGAAAATATTATAAAGGTTGAAAAAGTTACAGAGTGCTGATTTAAAGAAAACCTTTTGCCGTTCACACACAAATAAACAAAACACTATTACAAAAAATACCATCAAGTATTGATATTATTTTGCTCATTCAAATACCATTTCATACAAGGATACAATCATGGTCTCTCGAGCGAGCCTATTTGAGAAAGAAGCATCAGTGTGTTGTGCCATTGGCAAAATTTTACCCCTGAGCAATCGGTGACATATCTGATGACCAGCCAGTGGAAAGAGCTTAGACAAGCATAGCCTTTAGGTAATGTATATTTTAATCAAATTACACAAAACAGTTCTCAAATAATAAAGCTGTGGATCTCTGTGCTTATAAGAGGGGATGATTTGAAAAATGGCTATGGGCAATTTGATGTACACGCATTTCTAATGCAAAATTATTGGTCCGAACTAATGTTGGCAAAACCGCACTGTCAACAGTGAATACAACACACCTCACAACTCTCTGCGACCCCCATTATTTATGGTGACAGGCCAAATTGATTGCGGTTGAAAGATCCTAACTAGAATAAAATTAGCTTCTCTGTTATTGCCTTTCAGGTAAATCTCCGCTCACCGCTGTTCCTCTAGAGGGAAAGATATGCAACCCTGGGATGTTGACAACAGTTGTTTTCCTCAACCTTGCAGAATGCATTAATGCCTTTTTGCATTTTCAGTCATGTGAAAATCCACCAGATCAAACATCAAGCCCCCGTCTATGCCGCTTTCTTAGGTTTTGTCATTCCACCATTGGCTCTTTTCCCTTTGCCAGTGTTACAGCATGCTTAACTTTATTAAAGAGAACGCTGCATTGCACATTCATGTGCCTGTGACCGAGAATTGCATTGTACATCCGCATTGTGCTTACAGAGCAGATAAGAAACCATTTCCAAGACAATGACGGAGAGTTAAGCGTTTTAAACAACGTCTTGTGGCATCTTAAGAGGGGAAAAAGAAGGAAAAAACACCCTCACAACCCTTGACATATGATATTGTGAGTGATGGATCTCTAACAGTATTATGCAACTGTCTGTTTTTCCATTACAGCAACAACAGCTATTTGTTTCAATGAAAACACTAGATGGAGAGGGTCAGAGAAAATGACTTCCTGATCAGACTCCGTATCCATAGAGGGCCTGGACACATTTGAATAATAGAGAAAAGGTGAGGAAAGAGGTTAAGGCTGTCTTAGATACTTGAGCAACCGCAACCGCTACACACAGAGCTCTGGATCCAGCTAATCGAATAAAAAACATACCCAGAAAGCCAGTCTCGCAGACTACTGTCTTGTAAAATCTATTTAACCTCACGTGGTGGGAGGGGAGAACCGTTGTCTTTCAATCACACATCTTAAGCAAATGGAAAGGGAAAATAAATCTGCTGATTTAAATTGATGAAAATAGACGCAAACGGGGTTTCATTTTGTTTTTGATTGCCTTGCATCAGGTATCGCTGATTGCCCTGAAAGATCTGGGGAATGGTGTGGGACTGACAGGGCCTCTTTCGTTCCATTTTCCAGTGGAGAATTGGTTGTGCTGCACTCGAGGCCGGCCCGCTTAACAAGACCTTCACTCAAGCCTGGGCGGGCCATCATCACGCTCCCCCTCCTACGCTCAGGTCAAGGATGTTTGACACCTCTCCTTCAGCCTTCAGCCAAGCACTGCAGGATTTCCTGTTGTTCAGTGTGTGACATTCTGCTTCACAATGATTTAAAGGGGCAGCTCAGCCAAAAATGAAAATTTAGTCATCACGTCATTCTAAGGGCTCGATTTCCTAACAGCTTGCACCAAACCTCTTTTGACGTTAAAATGGTTCAAGGTCCAAATGAGAGTTTCAGTGCAGCTTCAAAGGGCTTTAAACGACACCAGACGATGAACAAGGGTCTTAGCTGGTGAAACGATCGGTCATTTAAAAAATAAATAAAAAAGTTTTAGTTTTATAAGCACAAATGCTCGCTTTGCTCTGTTCTGTGATGCACGTTTGTGACTTTCCTGTTCCAATTTGTTCATCAAAATGAACGAATCTTTTAAGTCAATTCGTTCATTCAACAAAAGAACCTCTGAAGCTGCACTGAAACTCTCATTTGGACCCTGAACCGTTTGGTTCCCATTTGAAGTCCATCACATGGAGAAAATCCTGGAATGTTTTCATAAAAAAACTTAATTTGTTTTCGACTGAAGAAAGAAAGACATGGACATCTTGGATGACATGGTGGTGAGTAAATTATCAGCAATTTTTTTTTTTTGTGAACTAATCCTTTAAAGGGGCCTTTTATTTTATTTATTTTTTAATTATACTTTTAAAATGTGAAGTATAATACAAGTACACATTCAATACATTTACGTGCACTTCTTTCATTTCATTCTGTGTAAAAAAAGTGGCTTGAATACTGTAACTGTCAATAGCTAGAGTGATAACAGAGGGCACTCCGCATCATCAAACTACATTTCCCATAACTCATTGCCCGGACTCATCATCCCTAATTGCATCCGTTAGTGAATATGTTTACATGCAGCCAATTTTCGGGTTATGTTCGGGTTAAGGTCACTTTTTGGGTTTCTGAAACATTAGGAGTAACCCGTTTACATGCGTCAGCAGAGAGAGTTTCTCCTGTATACATGGAATTGCAATATCCCGATGTAAACGGCGACGCGCGGTTAGCGTCTAGACGTACAGACAACCTTAAGACGCAATATGCGTCATTTCTGATTCTTCTTCCTGTATCCAAAGACAACAACAACAGCAGCACACGGGTAATGAATAGTTCGGGGCAGATAGCGATCGTTTTTGTTTGCGCTTAGATGCTGGTAACGTTACTGACCTCGCTCCAAAAGTATGCTGTGCTGTGTCTCGCCATGTTTACTTCCGGTATACTGCACGCGGATTTGTGTATATGCACCGAGAAGTTTCTCTAGTCAAAAGACCAAGATTCCTTGAGAATAGGACATGCGCAGAACACAAATCACTATGAGGATATGCACTATGAGGAAAGGGGTACCCCAGGTACTGTCCCTTTAAAACTCATCTGGCAAGATTTCAAAATGCATTTCCATTCCATTCCACCCTAATTAGTGATATTTTAAAACTACCTTCCTATTTCAGAAGTTTTATCTTAAATCCATACTGGACTGGAACAAAACAAAATGATTTAGGAACAAAATGATAAAACTAAATGAAATAGGTTTAGTCATTAAATATTTCCTCGTATATATATCTAAACTAATTATGAATTGTAGGATGCGATAAATTAAAGACATGACCCTTATTAGCATACTTATTAAGATCATTTGGTGTGAGTCACCTGATATGCCTTCATTGAGTAGTTGGACAGTCAAGACTGCTCATGACTAGTGGTTTATGTGCGATGCTTTATAGGAATAGTAGAGATTACACAAACAAGATGCATTACTGATGTCAAATTGCTAACTCACAACTGCAGAGTGTCGGTCTGGCTGCTTGTGTGGCCCATTAATAAGATTAATAATTCATTTAATACAATCGCTGTTTGTGTTTCATGAGACAAAATTGAATGATTAATGAGACTGCGAAATATGAGGTATTATATTTGTAGATTAATAATAGAAAACCTGAAACATGTTACCATGCATTACTTCTCATAATAAAATACACTCATATTTAGGGACATTTTTTTGTTTGTTTTGATAGGTCATTTTTCACTTACATATAAATTTGTGCATCAGATAATTATGTTGTTTTGGGGTCCATTTGGAACCCAAGTATCAAAATGTTTTTTTTTTTGTTTTTTTTTTTTATGTACTGGTAACACTTTACAATAAGGTTCATTTATTAAACATTAGTTCATGCATTAACTAACATGAACTAACCATTTGTTACTGCATTTGTTATTCTTTGTTAATACAAATCTAGCTGTTCATTGTATGTTCATGTTAGTTCACAGTGCATTAACTAATGTTAACAAGATTTTAATAAAGTATTAGTAAATGTTGAAATTAACATTAGCAAAGATTAAGAAATGCTGAAGAAGTATTGTTCATTCTTTGTTAATGTTAACTAATGTAGTAACTAATAAACCTTATTGTAAAGTGTGACCTATGTACTAACTCTCTCCTCTCTCTTTTTAAGTTTGCTCTTATTAAAAATGACATTATTCAGCAAACTACTAAATAATTATTCATAACTAACAAGTTTATTTCTGACTATGACCAATTTGCATAGTTTCACCATAAAACTGCTTCTCATTATCAGATTTGCTTTTTTAGAGGTAGCAGATTGAACACAAGGATAACACATCTAAATGGGTGAAAACGGATGAAAATGTTTCAACCTTGAAAGCAAAGAGGGAATCCCCATTGAGTTTAACACCATATCACTGCACCTAAAACAGTAGTTCATCCAGCTTAAGTGAAGAAAGTACTAATTATGAGGAAAAGAGAACTGAATTCCAGAGGTGTAAAGACTACCTGAAGACCATACATGAGTAAAATTAAAGATAGGCTACCTTACAGCAAAAATTACTTTGTTACTTGTCCCAATATAACTTGAGTAAAAGTCTTAAGAGAATCTGATTTTAACAGTGTTTAAAGTCCCCTTGTAGTCATTAATTTAATGTCTTAAACAACATTAAAAGCTTGATTTTCACCACTGGGGAACTTTAAGTATTTTACTCATACTGAAAGAAGGCTCAAAGATTCACTAGTCCTCAACACCATAGACATATACCTACAGTATACAAAACAAAAAAAAACTATATTTTCTAAAAATCAAAATCAAAAAGAACAAGCTCTGATTTGTACAGTACCACGTGACAACTGCAGGTTTATTTATGCCTTGATAGTGTTGCCATAGAAATGCGTAATTCCCAGTCCGAAGGAACAGCTCCAAGGAGTGTGTAACATGTAGTCTCTTAAAGGTAATTGATCTTAGTCAGGCTGTGAGGGGTAAAATAAAGTGCTTTCAATGGATTGTACTGCTGTTTAACAACATACGATAGTTCAGCTGAAACGTCTTCTCAAAGAGAGCTTTCAGTAGACAGTCACTCGGTGGCCATTTCTGTCAGGACCACTATTGTCAAATACAATTGACAATTAGCATACAGTTTGGATTGGCGGTATGGTTCCATTCTGGGCGAGGACTCCCGGAGCATCTATGCAGCCTTGCATGGATAAGAGCAGGGAGAGCAGCAATAATCTCCCTTAGGGTAAACAGAAGAGAACCAACATGAATTACGCAGATTTCATTAATTCAAAATTTTAAAGTACAATATAAATTCAAGAAGTTTTTCTGATTCAAGAGGAATCAGAATGCCAAATCCTGACTGGGCGAGAGGAGGAGCTGGGGATGGAGGAGGGCAATTAGCTCCTGAAAAACATGATAGCTTCTTATAATACTGAAGGAGCTTATATATGTATACAGTGATGGGAGTCGTATGAGTCATGAGTGTCAGCTGATGCTAACATGACCTGCCAGAACTGATGCTACGCTTGATATTAGCAAAGTCTCCTCACAGCTATTTTGGGTATCCAAGACCATGTCCTATCTATGGGGGAATCCTGAAATCTCAAAAACTGCTCTTTTACTTAGAAGGTGGGACATATTCCACTATACTGCGCAGTGCAGTTTCTTCCAATCATAATTAATAGGTGTGAACCTTCTTTCTATATATATGCTCTTTGGTTAAATTCAATATGACCTGACTAAGGTATGTTAGGATATGTCAGGTTCACACCCAGACGGCAACATAGTGTGGGCCCACATAGTATCGGGCCACATATGTGTGCCGCATCTAGGCCAAAACTATGTTGCTGTCTGGGTGTGAACCTGACATATAGCTAAAACATATCAAAAAATAATTTCAAAGTGAACTATCCCTTTAACAGCAATTCGTCATAAGTACAAATACAACAGATGTTTTTTATATCTTATCCAATGATTAAAAAGAAAGGAGTAAACACAGTGATTTGTTCCATGTGTTCCCTGTCAGAAAATAATAACACAGTCTCATCCCAATTCGTCATATAACTGACGTTTTGGGACGTCTTTTGACCATTCGTCAATATACGACTTTTCAGGGCCCCCTTAAACGTCGGTAGATGACGATCCCGGGTCGTCATACAACTGACGCTTTACCTTTAACGTCAGTTAGGTGACGAGTTGGGTTTAGGGTTAGGTTTAGGTCTGGGGTAGAGTTAGGATCCCATAACGTCATCTACCGACATTTAAGGGGGCCCTAAAAGTCGTATATTGACGAATGGTCAAAAGACGTCCCAAAACGTCAGTTATATGACGAATTGGGATGAGACTGCGCTGAAAATAAATGGATACTTCGGTTAATTAAAATGTTGATTTAACAGAATTTATCTGTTGTTGTTTAAAGCCCAGTTCACAGTACATGATTTTAAGCTTGATTTACAAATCGTTGAGCTCGCCATCAGGTCATGGTGTTATCGCATGCAGATTGTGGGGATTCAGCGAGCGATGAACGCTCGCCAATCTGTTAGTATGAAAGAGCCAACAACGCATCAAAGACGCTCACGTCGCCGAGCACAGAAAAAATATCTAGCATGCTAAATTTCCAGAGCTGTTGCACGACTCAACCTCATATTATCTCATGAGCTACAGCCAATCAGAGCAAGGCATGGGTTGAGGTCACCGGGTAAATCTTATTTGTTTCTTTTTTTTTGCGTTTTTTCATTTAGAGTAAATGATTGGGCAAACAGCTTAGTTTCTGTCTGACGTCCATATTTGCGTGTTGTGTTCTTCGTCTTCTTCGCAAGATATTGGCGAGCGTACTGTTTCACGTCATCTCTGGTTTATCGCATGATTTTTCGTGACAAAACTTGGTTTGTAGACAAGATAGAATCGCTATTTGCTGTAGCTCATAGAATCGTTGGGTGACAGATTTGTTGTCAACTCGGGTAGTGTGTTACCCATAGATATCCATAATAAAGGCTAGATGTCTCATCCGCACTGCTGGCCAACAGAGGTCGACGTCCGCACCAACGGCCATCTTGTCACGGGCAGCTCACTCACTCATAACATTTTTTTAATGGTGCATGTACTTTTTAAATAACCATAACTTGCTCAATTTTCTACCGATTTTTCAAACGGTTTGGTTTGTTATAAACATCAGTGATGAAGTTATAGGCTAACACTGCATATGTATGAATAATAAGTGTATACAATAAATAATCATCCAGAATTTTAGCCATGATAAAAATGTTTGTAAGAAACCAAACCATTTGTAAATCCGTCAAGATTTTAACAAGATAAGAGTTGTGTTCGTGCTGATCAATCATCTTACATCAGGAACCACAGAGCACACCAGAAATCTTACCTGTGACAAGATGGCCGACGGTGATGGCGATAGAGACTCCGCCGTAAGACATCCAGCCTTTATTATGGATATCTATGGCGTTACCTCCTGTTGCAGATCAATCATGTTGTGTTGTGTGGTGTGAACAGCTCAACAACTCTGAACACTCCTGATTTCACAGAGAGCATTTTAAAATCATGTAGTGTGTTGTCTGCTATGGTTGTTTTAATTTACATTCTTTCTAAAAATATGAAAGTTTTTGGTTTTGGTTTTTAATATATTCTTAATATATAAGACTCTCTATCTAATTTCATGTTGTTTTATATTTTATTTGTTCATTGTTTATTTTGTTGGATTTTACTTGGACTAACAGTTATCTGCATGATGCCTGCTGCCTTTGGGCTCAGTGAAGTTTGATTTAAATGACATATAAAATAGAGATTTTTTTTCTTGAAGGGACAGCAAAGACTTTTTATCAGCTGAAAGGAAGAATACAAATGTTTTTATTAAGTTAGATAGACATTATATAACAGTTTCAGGGTATGTTTTAGTGTTTGTAACATGTCCCACATTGTCCCACTCAAACTTATAACTGTCCCACATTTGGTTTGTTTGATGGTCAAAGTAGTAAGTCAAGTAGAGTAAAAGTTGCTAATATCTTTAATACTCAGTCAAAGTAGCCAAAAATATACTTAAGTACAATAACTAATTACATTTTCTCAAATACTTTCCACCACTGCTGAATGCAATAATTAAAAATATTATTACATCAGGCATTACAGTACCTGGCTGGGTTTTCTTTTTATGTACTAGCAATGCCAATGGGGAACATAAATACTGATCAAATCTGTACCTTGAATGCACCATAAGTCACTTCAGATAAAAGCTTCTGCCAAGTGAATATATGTAAATGAGCTTTTAGCGTGTTTGGACTGTTTCTCTAATCCAGTAGTAATTCTCAACCACTGGGTCGCAAGTCTGTTCTGACAAGGTCACAGAGAGCAGGGAAAATGCAATGCTAAATGCAAAGAAGTATATGCGAATAACCATATAATAGTTAGCATAGCAACTGAATATATATATATATATATATATATATATATATATATATATATATATATATATATATATATATATATATATATATATATATATATATATATATAAATGCTTCATGTAACTTTTATCATTGACTTCAAAGGCTGACACTAATTCATCTGTCCCTTTATAGAAGTTTGTTTACAAAAATAATCATGGTTTGTTATTGGGTGATGGGAAGATTCAGTTTTGTAAAAAAAGCCACTTGATGTCCAGTGTAAAATCTAGAGTTCTGAAGCTCTAAAGAACAAAAGCTTTTGTAATGCAAATTTCTATAAAGGTAAAACTGCTTGGCTATTTATAGCATACATAATTATATTTAGTTTATTTATTGTGCGGTGCTTATTTAGAAGTTTGGGAGAGTGGAGTAATTTAATTTTATACTTATAATAATAATTAATAATTTTATTTAAATCTATGCAATTAGGTTACCCAGACAACACTCTAATGCAAAAAAAAGTCCACATTCCAGTCTTCCAATCACACTTGCACTGTAAATCCATTTATATTTTATGTTAATTCAAATGAACTGCTATTTCCATTTCTAAGGTGTGAAAGGTAATTATATGGTGTGATATTCCTCTCATGTATCAAGTCACCTGTTGTTTGTGCATCAAAAATATTATACCCACAGTTCAAGAAGCCACATGATTAGTTTATACTCTCATGCATGAATTATTAAATCACAGAAGAAAACAGTGGACACAGAGGAGTAGCATATGCTCATGTTCTCTACAGTTAACACTTTAACTTAGGTTTGTAATGAGATTTGTGTCAATGGTTAGTAAGGAAAGTTTAACCTACAACACCAGTACTTATAAAACAATAATAAATATCTCCCTAAGCGAAAATAAATAAAAAAAACAGTATCAGTATCTGAGGTGTTCTCTCACACCCACCCACACACAAGCATGTGTCCTTATTGTGTCTTAACTATATTTATCCCCATTTCTATTCCCGACTATTGTTTTTTGTACAAAATAAAAATGTGAAATCTATATCATTATGTTATTCCTAATTGTGTCCAGCTAAGATGTATATATTATCTGATATATGTACCTAATGCATTTTATTTAATGTATCCGATGTTCACGAATTTCCCATGTTCTGTGTGTTTTGTGTTCAAGGACTCTTATTTTGATATCCTGTTTTCTTGCTGTTTCTGGTTTTCTGGTTATGTGTTTAGTTCCTGGTTGCGAAGGTATCCATGGTTACCTTTGTTAGTCTCCATAGTAACTTATCGCCCTCACCTGTTCCTTGTTAGCCTGTTGTTTTCCTGAGTAGTATATATAGGCCACCACGGTGTTTCAGTCTTGGTTTGTCAGTCATTGTCTTGTTTGGTCACGTGTCTGTTCCCTGCAGGAATATTATCTTCTTCCTGTTTGGATTTATGTTTTCATGTTTGGGTTATTGTCATCTCTGTTTGGATTAGTTTTGTTTCTGTGTTTTAATCGTGAGTAATTAAGCTTCTCGAAACTTTGGATCATTTGAACCATTGCTTTGCAAAATGCAAAGTTTTGAAACATTTGAAACCCCACACGCTAAAAAATACAGATTCATTCAGGAACGAAACGTGTCACTCAAAGACAACGGTTGGTTCTGCGGTGGCTTTGTTGGAAATATCAGTACACTCAGTATTAACGTCCTGTTTTTTGAAGTGGTAGGGTAGGCCCATTTTACACACACACACTGTCGTAATGCTTACAGTGTCGTTACATTTATGTTGTCATAAATTAAATGAAAAGTTAAACCAATAAAGAACAATAATTTAGACATTAGTTGAATGAAATTGTACATTTAAGAAATACCACACCAGTCAATAACTGCAGTAATAATGACTGCATGGGCTTTTAATTGATTTCTATATTTTGTGTGCTTCACACAAATGTACACACTAAATTAGATAAGAGTATGGTTATGAAAGACAGCATTGTTTACTGGTTAATGCTCTTGCTCTTTTTTGATGCAGCTATAGAGTGGTTACTGAAAGAGCTCTGATTTGAATGTTTTCCTCTTCAAAAGAGGGTAGGATTTGACTTGAAAACATTCAGATCACAAAAGAGATAGTTTTATCAGTGGTTAAGTTCAGTTGGAAGCCACAATGATTTGTTTAAAGCAGTAAACATTATGCCCAGCAGTACAGATATATCTGGTCATAAAGCTCAGTTCTGAATAGAGATAATGTTTCAAATTATCAGCATTCACAAGGGTTCTCTGCATGATACCTTTCAAACAAAAGTGTTTACTGTACGTGCCTCTCCATAGGTTTGAAGTAGTGGCGAAAAATGCTCTTCAGTCGTTTATTGTTATGACTGAACATTGAGTGCTGCATGATTGTGTGGGTGGGAAATTCATAAATCCTTTACATTTGCATAATTAAGCTTAAGATCTTTAGATCTTTTGGAAGTTAGTTGGTAAATGGACTGCATTTATATAGCGCTTTTCATAGACCTAATGGCCACCAAAGCGCTTTTACATATTGCCACATATTCACACACTCATTCATACACCGACGGCGGTGTCAGCCATACAAGGCGCCATTCCAGCTCGTCAGAGAGCAACCACCTACAACACTCCAAATATGACTTTGCTCTATATAATAAGCACTGCCCCTCAAAAGCCGCAAGTTTCGCTGGGAAAGCTTGCTCTTGACGGAGACGCAAGTAAGGGATCGTAAGGAAAGTGCTCTTTTTCTGGCATGTTTGTTTCAACACTTGACAAGCTATAATCCTGGTTATGGGCGTTCCGTTGTCGATAATCTCTGCCTACGGTTTACCAATAACAACTGACTGGGTCATTTGACCAATCGACGCAGATTCGCGTCACTCAAAGGAGGTGTTTGGGAAAATGAATCGTCGAACAAAGCATTTGGGAGTCGTTCGAGCAGACGACTGGATGAGGAAAACTTTGAAACTGGATGAGGAAAACTCTCTCGATAGGCTGCTGCAGTTGCCGCAGGAAAGCCAATAGGCAACTGAGTCGCCTAGCCTATGTGTGCATGCTGCCGCAACGCATTTTACTTTAATTCGAAATTAAGGATAATTTTTGGCTTCAGTATCTCCTGTCAATGAGGTTTTCCCCTAGCATAATGTTTTACACAGAAGTCATTCCCTTTTCTGGAGAGAAACGAGGTTACATTGGTAACCGAGTTACGTTTTCAACATGTCATGTAGCTAATACAGCAAATATCCCCAGGAGATTGAAACCCGAGTGTTTATTACAACAGTATTGATATACAAGTCACATGGTTCATTACCACAAAATAAGGTTTGATAGTCTGTGCACCTAACACTTTATTTCATTAAGTGTTCATTCTACCATGTGCTGCAAGCAATAAAGAGATGCTTTTAAAACTATTTTAAAGATTTCCCCAAAGTCACATCCATTGAGCTATGAATTCCAAGAGATCAGGTCAAATAGCAGTTTTAACAAGCCAGTAAAGTTGTCCTATGCGAACTTAAGAACCTGACAGAAGGATGGAAAATGGCACAAGCTACCAGTTGCTTCCATGCATTCATCCAATGGTCCTATCATTTCATTAGATCTTTAAACATAGACAATACCAATGCCATAATTGGTTTAACTCCAAAAACATAGATAACTCCAAAATTGAGCGCTGATAGGCAGAATAGACCCTTTCATAAACTTTTTCCATAAATTAACTTTTAAGTAATATGGCATTTTGCAAGGGGGAGACATATTTAATAGTAAATGAAAGTGTAGATTTTGTGTCTCTTATAAGGGTGGTTAATGTAGTCGAGAGGGATTTGGTTGTATTTGATGATAGAGGAGAGATGATACAGGATCCTCTAGTGCATAGATCTTCATTTCTCTGCTGACATTTCTGCTTGAGTTTGGACATACTTTATCTTACTTCCAGGAAATGAAAGTACTGAGCCCCCAATTCTAATGGAAATTTCATTTTGATTAATTGGATTGTGCATATTGTGGCATTCATCAAAGTCATTATTGTTTTTGCATTACTCTGGAAACACTACTTTAAAGATAATTAACCTGAAGTGGTTAAACATAATATGGGATAGCAATTATCTACTTATTTTAAGTAATAAAAAGGAAAAAAAACTCACTTTAAGAACCTGAGCTAATCAATTGACAACATTGATTAGTTTGAATATGTTTGATAAAAAAGGCTTAAATTAACAGCTTCTGTAATTCTGAATTGACAATATACAAAAAAGATTGATAAAAATAACAAACCATAACAAAAAATGAAAGCAAATGTCATTTATTTTACACAAATAAAACAACCACATTTTTCAAGCATTTGATAACATACTTTGTTGGACCTTTAGACATTTTGTTGTGCTCAGTATACTTTACAGAAACGGTAATAAATCAAATTATTTAAGGTCTGTCAAAGTTTAAAAAAGGTACGATTTTGTCCTTGCTTTGAGTTTTCTTCTTGTTTGTCAAAGATAAAATTTGGACTTCTCAAGCGTCAACCACTTTCATCTATTCCACCTCAAATGAGCTGAAGCAGTGTGCTCTACAATAACCTCTCCCCTTAAAAAATATATAAAAAGATTGGTTGGTTGGCTAAAGTCACTTGTTTTGCAAGATGGAAAAAAAATCATTTTATGCACTTTTTCCATTTAAAATTGTCAGATATGATGACAGTTCTGATAGTTATAAAGCCTAGGAACAAGAGCGAGGGGGCGCCTAGGGCACACCATCATATTTAGTACTCACAACACGTCACAGTGAAGCACAACGGGGCAGTCTATTGGAATCCTTAATTTGTGGCCAGTGAGATACGACATCCAGAGATATAAACAAGAGAAGATACTCTTGCATGCATACTCGTGTGCAGGGAACAGGGACTGAATGATCAAACAGAGCCATGGGCACCACTTAAACCCTGGAGTCTGAATCTGAGCTGACAAAAATAAGTCAGTAGGTCTTGAAATTCAAGCAGTGCATAAATATTGTAAAAAAAGTTTGTCGATGTACATGATGGGGAGTATTACATTGTCCATTAATCTGTCCTCAAAATCCTAAATTCTGAAGGAAATCATGTATACACAAGAAACGTGAATCTGAGCTAAAATGTATTCACATAAGCCGTGTTTCCACCGCAGGAACTTGCCCAGGAGCTAGGAACTTTGGGGTGGTACTCAGTGTGTTGACACCGCAGGAACCAGGTTCTAAATGAAGTTCCAGGTAAAAATTTCCCCCCAGAAAGTCCCTGCTAGGCGAGGTGGTACTTTTTCAGAGTTCAGGAACTTTTGGGGTGGGACTTGTGTGCTGAACATGCTGATTGGTTCTTACAACGCTATTCTTTCTGCCCGATGGCGCGTGTTCGTCCCATCCATCTCACGGTCAATGTCCGCTGATAACAAACGTCTACTTTTATATCTAGCATTACGAGCTTTCTGAATACAATTTGGGTGCTTGTCTCTTTTCTGCCGTTTTGTTAATTACCTCGTTAGTAAACCAATCGCACACAAAAGCAGCAAAGCTTGAAACTCCTCCATACAAAACTCAAAACAAACGCGCAGGCTAGGAAGAGCAGTAGAACGCAGTTTAACATCACTACATAATTCCCGCCTCGGGCCGGTACTTTAGTATGCGGTATAAATGCAGTAAGCAAGCGGTCTGGGGGAAAAAAGTTCCTGTGAAAAAAGTTCCTGGGACAAATAGTTCCTGGTAATTGCGGTCGAAACGTGGCTATAATTAGAACCTATTAATTTGGAAACCTGTTTTCTCCTCAGAGTGAAAAATACTGGGTATATGGTATGTAACTGCTACTTTATATCTCAAAATTTTACTTCTCCCAATTGCTTGTTTTATTTTCTAATTGACCCTTTGCAAAGAACCTTACTTGCTACATCCAACAAGTTTTTGGTACCAGGCCAACCTTGATGCTCTTGCACCACAAATCAATGAGTAACAGAACCAGCCCAATTGCTATTCAAACCCCACCCAATAACAGCTATAACTAGTTCAATCACATTCAGCAGGTGTTCCACAATATAAATTGCCTTCCAGTGGTTAAGAGTCGAGTTCCGGAAGGTCGAGAGGACTAAAAAAACAACCTTTGGCAACAGTGTAAAAGTAGCCCAATTCTGCCAGAAAACTGCGGAATTAGCAACACTGGTTTACGTGCACCCTCATAATGGGATTATAATGGCTCTCTTTAGGCATCTATTCATATTGATATTTTGGGATATCCTTACTCTTGTTATTGGAAATAATTGCATTATTGGAGCACTTGTAAACATAGTTTTACGCAGTGAAAAATACATTGTGGAGCAAAGACGACAATGACAATGCACTGACAGACAAGGCAGAGCAGGTTACTTTTGGTATGAATAAGTCTCAGCTTTGAAATGTTGATATTTTTTAAAGAAATGTAAACAATATATACCGCTTTGCAGCTCTTTAATGTGCGATGGCTGGCTGTAGCAGGCATCAGTTGAAGCAGCACATGAACCGATCGTCTCTTCCTACTAACTATATCACAAAATAAACCTAAATGAACATCAGAAGGTATGCTGTTTCAACCACAAAAATATGTTAATACACACCATTTTCAAGTTCAAGTTCACTGACGTTAATCTACTGTCTGGTTTGTTTTTTCGGATAAAATGGCAGATAGCAACAGGGGCACATAATTATCAGCATAATGATTGGTCAGATTGGTCAGAGTCAATCAAACTCCTAGGTGAAGGGTGAAGTGTGATTATAAATCACCATATGTAAGGAATAATTGACAACAGGCTGTTGAATTATTAGGAAAATAATGCACACCTGAGGTGGTAATGCAGTCATGACGCAAAGCGCAGCGGGTGTGCATTAAAATGCTCTTGTATGTAGGACTAATTTCTTAGCCCTGATCGCAAACAAATACTGGGAATACACTTAATGACTAGCTGAAACATTCTGAGACTGACTGTTTCCATCAACTGCAGATTTTAAACACCTACTGTGAACACAGACTGAATGCGTTTAACACGCGTTTGGGCATGATCAATCATAAGTATCAAATTACATTCATAACAGGTCTTACAGTAAGTGTGTCCCTGGCTTTATGCAGTTATTAGAGAAAGAGGGAGAGGGAAACCTAGCAATAGACTGAAAAATAAAACTGAACAGAACATTTGAGGTATCAGCAACATTATCCAACTTATAAACCACAAAAAAAGACCACATGCCACTGATAAATGGTTTGACAATGACAATGAATTAAGAATCCTTTCCAACCAGAAACAAAGAGATGCTGACAATGATAACATCTGTCATCTCTATCACGAAAAACTTAATATAGGAATACTTTAAGAAAGAAAAAAGAACAAAACACAAAAAGTCAACTGGGGAAATTGAAGAATCCTTAGAATTCAACTATTTCTGGAAACATTGGAACACACTAAAAAAAATCATACCATCAAGAACTAGCTATCTAGAATGGAGATGTTTGGATAAACTACTTCTACTACCTCTTTAGTGATATAAACAAAAATCAGGAACAAAACCTGTATGACAAGGGTTTTAGAATCAACTGTGAAAAACTACCAGAACCCCTTAGACTCCCCAATGACACTAACCAAACTGTTAGACAAAATCCAAACCCTGAAATTGCAAAAAGCATGTGGTATCGATGGCATCCAATATGAAATGATTAAATACACAGACCACAAATTCAAATTAGCCATTCTCAAGCTCATCATGAGTTTAGGTATATTCCCCAACATTTGGAACAAAGGTCTTATTACCAACCCATAAAAACAGAGACAGATTTGACCCAAATAACTACCGTGGTATATGTGTAAACAGCAACCTAGGCAAACTTTTCTGCAACATCCTAAACGGTAGACTAGTCCATTTTCTCAGGGACAGAAAGTTCTGAGCAAGTGTCAAATTGACTTCCAACCAAAATATCGCATTTAGACCATATATAGAATCTTAATCGATAAGCAAATCAACCACAACAAAAGAAAAATTTTCTCATGCCTTGCTGACTTCAAAAATGCAGTTGACTCCATTTGGCATGAAGCTATTTTTCAGTTAATCCAATGCGGCATTGGAGGAAAAACATATGACGTCAATCAAATCAATGTACACAAAAAAACAAATTTGCAGTTAAAATTGGTAACAAACACACAGAACTCCTCCCTCAGAGTTGTAGAGTAGAGACAGGGCTCAACTTAAGTCCCACACTGTTCAAAATCTACATAAATGAGCCAGCAAGGGCTCTGGATCAGTCTGCAGCACCTGGTCTTGGAGACTGAAGTCAGATGCCTTCTGTTTGCTGATGATCTGGTGCTGCTTTCTCCCACTAAAGATGGTCTACAGCAGCATCTAGACCTCTTGCACAACTTCTGTCAGTCATGGGCCGTGACAGTTAACCCAAAAAAAAACATTAAAAAATAATGATTTTCCAAAACAGGCCTAGCCACCAAGACCAACATCATAGTTTTAAAGGTGCCCTTGAATTTGAAATTGAATCTTGGCATAGTTAAATGACAAGAGTTCAGTACATGGACATGACATACAGTGAGTCTCAAATACCATTGTTTTCTCCTTATTCAAATCCTGTTTTTGAAAAACACCCCTGAATAATAGGCAAATCTCCATTTGTCTCCATTCGAATCTTCATTTGTTTTATTTTAAGCACCAATATCGCTCTGGTCTCAGCCTCAGGCAGTTCACCCACGAACCACCCATAGTAACTTACTGTAGTAAGGCTTCAATCAACTTTCACATTCCTTTCACAGAACAACTTTCTGGATAGAAACCACATGGCTTCAGAAATGGCATTTCGGAGACTTATTAAGCCCTACAACTGGCAAGAACAACCACATTCTTTTGCAGAAACTGCTGTGCCATTGTGTGATTTTTTTTTTTTTACATTATAAGGCTAGATTCATTAAACAGGGCAAATGAGCATGAGAGCACAATTCCAAAAAAGAGCCAATGAGATTAAATCATTCTACGTGTGATCTGCTGACAGCCAGATCATGTCCTTAATGACCAATGCAATTTACCAAGAAACAGCGCAAAGTAGCATCTGTTTAAGACCTTTAAAATGGCGCAAATACGGTAAATTGACAAGCGCAAACTTTAGTAAATCAGCTTGCGCAGGTTCATTTAAATATTCTCCTCCCATTAATTTTGTGTCTGAAAGGAAAACTCTTACAAAAATAACCCTGTCTAGAATTTTTCACTGTGTGTCTTTAGTAAATTGTGAATTTTTTTAAGGGTTTGCGCTGGAGCAAGCTGTTAGTAAATCTGGCCCATATCTATCTGTGGCAAGGAGGGCATGGCTTTGCAAAGTTCAGCAAAGTTGCTAATTATTCAGACTGATCTAACTAAAAAGGAGGACCAGATATATCTACGGTCCAGTGCAAGGAGCAGTGTTAGCAGGCTTTCACCCAAATAAAGGCTACTCTATGTGGCGGACCACTTTTATGTGCTCCTGAAAACGTTGATTTTTCATGCAGTGATGTCTCCCGACATTTCCTTTCTTTTAGTAACCAATTGTGAATATCCAAAGGGTGATTTAAAGCTAATTACGAAATCTCATCTTAAGCTACTGCTGGTTTTTGCTAAAATGATGTGCTCATGCGCATCATGTGGTGTACTCTACCAATGTTAATTCATTGAGTTACTGCAGTTGTAGACCTTATATGCCTTCCATGTTATTAAATAATCACTTTTTACATGAGCTTGAAATATTGTATATTATTATTACTAAGGGCCTGAGCATCTGATTCTGTTTTTGAGCAAATTCCCAACTTAAATCTTTCAATGCCTTTTTCTCAAAATTAGTTTTTTGTCATTCTCCAGTACAAATATCTCAGCATATGTAGCACCTATGTACACAAAACTATCCAGTTATACACTTTTTTTCTGAGGGATTCGTTAATAAATCATGGCCTGATTTATATGACATTTTAATTTTAAAAAATAAGGGTTTGGACAGTATATTTTTGATTTCCTAGGTAATGAAAGCATATATCCTGAAATCCCTCTGCACTTTTTTTATTTATTTTATTTTACCTGGCTTTATCAGTATGTTCTGATCTATCTACCGAAAATATATGATTTTTTTTTGCATATTTAAGGAGATAATGCCTAATTTGCATAATTAAACATACAAATTTCAAAAACGTATAATATATATATATATATATATATATATATATATATATATATATATATATATATATATATATATATATATATATATATATATATATATATATATATATATATATATATATATATATATATATATATATATATATATATATTATCATTCATATACTTGTGTAAGTAATCAACGGAGGAAGTTTCATGGTGACATCTGTTATTTATTCACCTGTAGTGTCTCGCCTAAACATTTTCTAGACTGACGTATGATTATTTTGCACACTTGTATGTTTCAGAGTGCACCACAGCCCTGATGTAGGCTGCCAAACAGATGTTCCTATTGTTTTGGGTAAGGGAACAGCTGTCTTTGAACACAATGAGGCCGCGGTGAAACAGCCAATCCGATCAGAACTCCTCATTACTATTCATGGCCCTTCCAAATAAGGTAAAAAGAGACCATTTAATTATATGGACAATTTCTAGAGTTGAAAATAGACCTGTAAAACCATATCTGGACATAAATAAGCCATATACCCCCTATGTAGATGGGCAAAATAGAGACAAAATGAAAAGATAATTTCAACACATTCTAGGGCACCTTGAAATTGAACAACATGCTCCTCGAACACACGCAGGACTACACTTACATTGGCATACATATTAGCTAACAACTTGAGAGACAAGGCATGGATAACTTTTTCTGCTATTAAGAGAAACATCCAAATTGGCCTACCAATCAGAATCTGGCTAAAAATAATCAAAACAGTAAAAGAGCCCATCACGCTGTACGGGTGTAAAGTCTTGGGTCCACTCACAGACCAAGAGTTCACTAAATGGGACAAACACCCAATAGAGACTCTCTGCAGACTGAACTGTGCAAAATCCTGCTATGAGTTCAGTGCAAAACCCTAAATAATGCCTGTAGAGCAGAATTAGGATTATATCCCCATATTAACGATTAAAAAAGAGCCATTCAATTCCATGCCCACTTAAAAAATTGCGATGAACAGACCCTCCATCACAAAGCCCTGACCTACCAAGAGCTGAAGCCAGAGAAAAACGCCCTCGGCCGATCAGTCTTAGAGCTGACAGTAAAAACATAGACAGACCAAACCAAATAATTAAAAAAAAAACACACAAAAAGAAAAATACCTAACAGAACAAAAAGCCAAACAGAGAGTATTGGAATGCTATTTGGCCCTAAATAGAAAATATGAATTGGCAGGATACCTGAGCACAGTCCTGAGCATGTACAGACACAGTGAACACAGTCTAGCCATAGATACTCAGACAGACCTGGTTGTCGAAGGAAGAGCGACTGTGTCCTCACTGCACAGAAGAATCAAGTGGAAACAGAGCTACACTTTTTGACATCCTGCCCCAAATATAAAAACATTAGGGACACTTTCTATCCCCTTTTTACAACCTACCAGAAAGATGCTGGCAGGACAAGAGCTACCAAATACGCCTAGAGACCACGAGGAGACTGAGTGGCTATTTCTCATAACTGAAACTTTAGTTCACACAGTAATGACTGCTCTTAAAATTGCCAACTTATTTTGTTGTATTTGCAACTTTATATACCACATTGCAACTTTATTTCTTGTGATTTGCAAATTTATTTCTCAAAATGACTATTTCTTTTTTAGCAATTGTGATTATAACTCAACAATGTAAACTTAAATCTCACACTTTTTCACACTTACTTTCTCACAATTGTGACTATTTCTTGTAATTGCAAATCTGTATTGCAAAATATATTTTTTATCTTACAGTTGTGACAGGAACTCACAATGTGCATTTAATTCTCACAATCCGACTATTTCTACTACTGAAACATCAGTAGCTAGAACTGCAAATCTGACTTAACGTTTTACAATCTGACTATTTCTAATTTATCTCACAATTACCTTGCCTTATGAATATGGAAAGAAGTAAATGTGTGTGAACATGTATGACTCAGCTACATCCTCAATACTTCTTCAATACCTCCAAATCCTTTGTGCCCATAATTAGTTTCTATAGCAAAGCGGGCAAGAATCCAAGCTATGGCTTTAAAGGCATGAAGCGCTTGGAAAATGAAATTACCACACTTATTCAGCCACATGTTTTAATCATCAGGCTTTGAGATCTGAAATACAAATCTCTGAACAACAATAATTCAGTTCATTTGTTTTATTTTTAGCACCAATATCGCTCTGGTCTCAGCCTCAGACAGTTCGCCCACGGACCACCCACAGTAACTTACTGTAGTAAGGCTTCAATCAACTTTCACATTCCTTTCACAGAACAACTTTCTGGATAGAAACCAAATGGGCTTCAGAAATGGCATTCCCCTGAGACTTCTTACTGAAGCCCTACGACTGGTAAGAACAACCACATTCTTTTGCAGAAACTACTGTGTGTGTGATTCTTTTTCCATTATAGGGCCAGATTTATTAAACAGGGCAAATCAGCATGAGAGCGCAATTCCAAAAAAGAGTCAATGGGAGTAAAACAATCTGCATCCTTAAAAAAATCATGTCCTTAATGACCAATCCAATCTACCAAGAGCAGCGCAAAGTAGCATCTGTTTTAAGACCTTTAAATAATGGCGCAAATACGGTAAATTGACCGTATGCCAAATGCGGACATCCTCCGAACGTCCCCCAACGAACGTTATGAACCGGACCTAATTCAGACGTTCGAATGTCCGGAGGACATCCCCTGTTTGCTGGGACCTGGTTTTCCCATTTCACTTATTGCGAAGTCTTATTGCACTGTGTGTCTGCATTTCTGAAACGTTTACCGTGTTTGTTTTGATACGCACTGCTCCGAGACATGAAGATGAAGATCCAAATGCAGCTTTATCCAAGAATAGTCGTATAGGCAGGGTCAAGAATCAGCAGACAGGACAATGGAGAATAAACTGAAGGAATCCAAGAAACAGGCAGAGGTCAGGGCAGGCAGCAATAATTAGAGTCCACGAACAATCCAAAGTCGAAAACAGAAAAACAAACACGGAAAACGCTCAGAAATGCAGACACACTAACACAGTCTCATCCCAAGACGTCATACAACTGAGGCTTTTGACCATACGTCAATATCCGCCTTTCAGGGTACCCTTACAACCGTCGGTTATATGATGATCCCGGGCCATCATACAACTGACGCTTTTAACGTCAGTTAGGTGACGGGGTAGGTTTAGGTCTGAGGTAGGGTTAGGATTAGATAACGTCATCTAACCGACATTTAAGGGTATCCTAAAAGGCGGATGTTGACGTGGTCAAAAGCGTCAGTTGTATGACGTCTTGTAATGAGACTGCGCTGAGACACACAGTACAAGACTTTGCAATAAGTGAATGTGAAAACCAGGTATTATTGGTGTGAACTAAACAAGATAATGAGAAACAGGGGAATGAGATGAGTCTGGGCAGTGAGTTATGGGAAATGTAGTTTGTGAGTGAAACACGACCCTCTAGTGTCTCTCAAGGGCACTCCAGCTGGTGATAGTCCCACATATCATTCATTGGGGTATAATGTGGCCGCTAAACAGCATGTTAAAAACGGCATGAACTGTGGTCCGTTGCTTTAAATGTCTTTCAGATTGCAGTTCTTGGCCAGAATAAACTGCAACGAGAAACGGGCCGTGAGGCTAATACCTCTCTAACTAGCCTCATTTCCTCAACTACATGTGCTGTCAGTCCATCAAAAAGAATGTCAACACATCAGATCCTGTCATTGAGCAATTTGTTCACATTAATGGCTGGTTTGTGACCCTGAATGAAGTCTTAGAGGTCTGATTCGAGTGCAGTTCTGGGGCGTGCGTTCAGTGACAGGTCTCCAGTCCTCAGAACAGAAGACAGCTTTTCTTCTTCTGCATCTAATATTAGAGCACTTGTGATCCCGAGGGGCAGCTGCCGCTGCTCTCCAGTGAGTTAGTGGCGTTAGCCCCGTCTGACAGCATGTAAAATATCTGTTTACATTTTTGCTTGACAACAGAGCGCTGACATCCACATTTCCCCCGTGACCACATGAAATAACCCTGTCAAGAAAAGTGCATTTCAATCTCCACTTATGGCTTTTTACCAGGCTCCACTCAAGCAAGGTCAAAGGGGTGACTTTCGAAGGGAACTGTTACCATATCACAATAAGCTCCAGGACAATTACCCAACGTTGCAGTCCTGTTCACAATGCACCACTGTACCAAACAAATCCACTGAAAAATCAGAGGATGTTTCATTTGTTTGTTTTCGTTGAATCACTTGTGATTGCATAAAAATGGCACTTTGGGATTAAAATTACACATTACTGGCAGTATAGAAATGTTACAAAACCACATTTCATTGAAATTACATAAAAGGCAATCAAGAGATTTATTTTAAGCGTGTCAGATACCATACACAGCACACACACACACACACACATTTATTTATATATTTATACATTTATATATTTATTTATTTATTGTGAAACAAATGTAAAAGTAAAGGTCCAAACATTTTAATGTAGGATAGATTTAAAGAAACATGGCCTTAAACTGAAAAAAAATACTTGACCATCAACTTCAGTGTTTCAAATTAAATTAAATTTTATACATACTCGTTCAAATGTTTAGGGTTGGTATATATATATATATATATATATATATATATATATATATATATATATATATATATATATATATATATATATATTTTTTTTTTTTTTTTTTTTTTTTTAAGTTTACCAAAGCTGCATTTATTTTATCAAAATACAGTAAAATCTTTTTTATTTGAATATATTTTACAAATTTTATTTATTTCTGCGATGCAAAATTGCATTTTCCATCAAATCACTCCAGTCTTCAGTGTCACATGATCTTTCAGAAATAATTCTAATAGGACAATTTTATGCTTAAGAAACATGTCCGATTGTCAAATGTTGAAAACAGTTGTTAAGCAGTTTTTTTTATTATTATTACTTGATGACAAGGGGAAAAAACGTTATAAATATTAAAAAGAAATAAAAAGAAATCAAAAAAAGAAATAAAGACTATAAAAGAAATAGACTATAAAAATAAATCAACTCAAAAGTATTACAAAATAAATAAATAAATAAATAAATAAATAAATAAATAAAATAAATAAATAAAATAAATAACATCTCGTCTAAATCTAGTCTGACCTAACAATTAAATGCTGGTGTATATACAAAATAAACAAATAACAGCTACCAATTTTATGATTTTGGTGAATAAAAAAATAATAATTAAAAGTAATTTGAATACAAATGTAATATTCATGTGAAAATAATGAAATTGTATTGATTTTAGTTGAATACAAAATCCAAGAGGGGTTATGTGAGTTTGTTTTCCACAAGCAAATAATACAAATGAATGGGCACACCAAACGTGTCTTGTCCAGTGCAAAGTGCCAGGAGATTTAAAGGGATTCCAGACTTTGAGAAGTTGGGGCATCCAGCTAGTTAAAGCCCTCTAAAACCCATTCCGTCTTTATAAATCAAGGTCTATCTTTGCTTCCCAGGAACACACTGGACAGGACTTTGTTGGTATAAGGAAAGAACCAGTCAGCAGACAGCTGTCCTCTCTCTATTTCTCTTTCTCTCTCTTTCTCTCTTCTCTCTTTTACCATGCCCTTTTTAATGTACCATGAAACTCCTGTGTCCTTACAATACATTTGTTCTGAGACAATGTGTGGCCGAAGCCTTGAGTCTGTGTGTATTACATCTCATGCTAACTCATCACTACACCTTGTGAAGGTGCCTAGAGAGAGAGATAGAGAGAGAATAGAGAGAGAGAGAGAGAGAGAGAGAGAGAGAGAGAGAGAGAGAGAGAGAGAGAGACAGAGAGAGAGAGAGAGAGAGAGAGAGAGAGAGAGAGAGAGCGAGAGAGAGAGAGAGAGAGAGAGACTGCAAGATGGGAGAGCAGAGAGGACAGAAACTCAGGGTTCTGACTGATTTATGACATTTTTCCCACCGCATTATCTTCACACTTAAATCTCCTTGGGGTAGATGGAGTGCACAGAGCAAGACTTTTTTCCTCCCGCAAACTCTTAACATGTTACCAGACATTGCTTTTAGGAGCTGGCTGTTGACAGAGTTGACAATAGTCTTTTATGGCCTTCAGATTGAATATTTTCCCAGTGTCCGCCTTCAGTGCAAGCCATGTCATTACAGCTGATAGCACCAGCATCCGCTCGGAGGGGGGACGTAATGATATTTTAATGCCATTTTTGAGGCTTTTTTTCCCCTTGTGCTGCTGTCATTTTTGTGGTCTGTTGCATGTCTTTTTTCTCTTCTTTCTGCATTTTGTCTGTATTAATAAAGACTTTTGTTGCAGCATTGAACAAATAGATGTACCAGTGCCAGACAAATGCTCTGCAATTAGTCATCGCTTAAATGGCTCTGAAAGGAACAGTGGCGCCATTCCTTTCATGTCTGACTGGACAAGATTTATGCTGTAGCTTATGCTGTAGTACATACTAGCAATATTAATACAATGTTGATAATAAAACAATAAACAGGTTTCCTGTTAAAGGAGTAGTTCACTTGGAAAAAAACTTTTGCTGAAAATCCCCCCCCCCATGTCATCCAAGACATCCATGTCTTCAGTCGAAAAAAAAAAAAAGAAATTAAGGTTTTTGAATGAAAACGTTCCAGGATATTTTTAAGGGATTAACCGATTCCAGATGATGAATAAGGGTCTTTGTCAAGACAAAACGAACGCTCATTAAATAAAGAAATAACAAAGCTTAAGTTTTATATACTCAAATGATCACCTTGCTCTGTTCTGCCACGCACGTTTGTATGACTCTCCTGTTCGAACTTGAGTTCATCAAAATGAACCAAATATTTTTCAGAGTCATTTGGTTCATGGGCAGCGACGGAAACGACGGAGTATGACTTGGAAAAAGATTTGTTCATTTTGACGAATCAGTTAGAACAGGAGAGTCGCGGAATGTCCATTGCACAAAGCGAGCAAGGTGAGGCATTTGAGCTTATGAAACTTAAACTTTGTTATTTATTTATTCAGAATGTATTTATTAGATTAAATTTATTTATAAATTTATTTATTTGTAGATTAAATGTATTTTATTGTTCATCGTCTGGAATCGTTAAAGCCCTTTGAACAGTTTGCAGTTTGTATGGAAAGTGTCTTTTGGACCTTAAACCGTTTGGTTTCCACTGAAATCCATTATATGGAGAAAAATCCTGGAAAGTTTTCATCAAAAACCTTAATTTATTTTCGACTGAAGAAGAATGACATGGACATCTTGGATAAAAACGTTTTTTTGAAAAGTGAACTACTCCTTTAAAATCCCATCCATTTATTGTACAGTATAGGAGCCATCAGTGTGATTTTCGACTTTGAATTGCTGAATTCCAAGTGAAGAACTACACTTCCCACAATCCTGAAGAGAGATCCATCAATTCTAAAAAAAACAGCTGTTCTGGAAATGAGCCCTACATTGACCATCCAGTCTTTCGTGGAGCAGATGTCCAGAGTTTCAATCTCTACCGTCACTTCAACACTGATTTTTCACTTAAAATCAGACAGGAGCAGTATTCATTTATACTGTAGTATCTTCGGGATAAATATACCGAAGCACTGTTCATTAAAGCCCAGTCAGATAATGACCAAAACATGGTTTTACAGATGTTTTTTTTATACGTTTTTTTTTTTTTAAGTAAAGATTGATTGATTATTCTTCCAAGGACTAAGCATGACAAGAAATGGATGCAGTTACAATAGCATTGGTCTAAAAGCATGTGGCAACAAAATCTATTTAATCTAAAAACAAATTCAGTCATTAAAGACGTTTTTTTTTCCATGTTGATGTTATCAAGGTCAATTTACTTGCCATTTAAAATAAAATTAAAACTCAGGTTTTAAATTCGTTAAACATTCATAACAAATGTTTAACAGATTACAAATGGAATGCAAAAATAAAAAACATTTTTTTAGTGGTCTCTACAAGCTGTGGGATCTAGTCAAAGATAATGCAGACATAATGTGAGACCGACGACAACACAGCGGTTCAAACCAGCTGAATATTCTGAGTCGGTACATATTGTTTCCCATTTGATTGCTCCAGTCCTGAGTGCCATTGCAGCATGTGCTATAATGACCTATGGCACTTCATCAAAATGGTTTTGCATTTAAATTATTCAGGTGCTCACACAAGACCCAAAGCTCCAAAACTTAGAGCAGTGTACGTTTGGCACAAAATGATATTGTTCGTACAAAGGGTCAGTAAATACTGAACCATTACTCTCACACTGAATTAACAATATGTATGCACACAGCAGTCAGTTATCAGTATTGTTGATTGGAAAAAAAGCCTCCATAGCATTTAATGATCTTGTGGCTGGATCCTCTCTTAAAATTAAGGATTTTTACACATGCAGCTCTCTGCTGGGAATGTGCATAGCCAATTAAATATTCTACAGAGATAACTGCAGATCGATTGCAGAAGAACAGACCTGAGGTAATTTTAAGGTCACAGCCAGCTGCTATTCTTCGAACTGTCAGAACACAAATTGATTTGTGCCTCTTGATGTTGGGACCTCATCATGAAGATGTGCCCACTACGCCTTTTACACCACCAGCAAGCAAATAGACCATGTGCCTTACACATTTAAACAAACCAGATGCAAATTATGTTAACCCATTATGCCTGCAGTCAATTTAAGTTGTAAGTTATGTCTATCTATCTACGTATCTATCTGGACATAGTCTGAGTGAGTCATTTGAATCGTTCAACTGATTCATCTGGGTGCTTCTCAATTAAGACTGCTTTCTAATAAGGCTGCATATCTAGGCTGTTACATTACCGAGCTTATTTTGAAGAATGTATAGAGTGTTTCCTTCAAGTTCTTCATTCACCCACAATCCTTGACTCTGGCCAACAAGCCTCAGAAGGATTTGTATAGGAAGGATGTAGCCATCTAATTGAGAATGAAACATTCAAGAATGAAACAATTCTTTACCCCTGTGGTGAAAATCAAGCTTTTTTTTTGTCTATGTGGTGTTTTTTTTATATGCTTTAAGACAAACCATGTCGAGCTATAGGGCTTGGAGCCAGAGGGGCGTAAGTGGCATTTTGGGCGAATATGAGTTCTTGATATCAAAATAAAGGTCTCGATGAGCTCTATCAAATGGTGCCAAAAATATCTATCTGAGATCAAACTGTATAGAATAAAGCAACAAAAAGGCGTATCTGACTTATTTGACTTTTTTATGTTTTAGAACATGTTCATTGTGTTAATATGCTATACAGTTTTTACTTTAAATACTCATTTCATGTAAGTATGCCTGTGGCTTGCAATGTTCTGTAAGGTTAATAATACAGGTGATTGAAGCGTGGTAAGAATTTTGTTTTGTCTCTCCTGTAAAGTTTGTTAAAAGCCACTTACGCCCTTCTGGCTCCAAGCCCTCGATGTGCAAATTCATAAGTCAACACCATTGCTGATTATTTTCACCTTAAAGGGTCACTCCACCTCTGGAAAGATGAATGTGTGATTAAAAATGGGTAATTTATGTAAAAGAAATGTGAAATTATTTTTTAATTTTGAGCTTTCTAGACTGATAAATTTATTTTTGGCTTATGTGGATGAAAGACAACAACTCCCAGAATGCACTTAGGTTTGCTGCCCTCAGGAGGCCACGCCTACGGTAACATGTGCAGTAGTTAAACAACAAGTCTAGGCTACTGAGTGAGTGTCCGGGATGAGTCTGCCCAGAAATGTGTTTTGAGATTGCCCAAAATGTCCGGGATTCGGCTTTTGCGTTCTACAGTCGCCATTCTCATGTTTACCGTGGCGAGCAGGACGAGTGAGGGCCGTGGGAGAACGACACGAGGCTGGTGGCGTGATTACCGATGAGCGACAGCTGTGAGACGTGAGCTACCTGTCTCGTATCTCACAGGAGGAGCGGGAATTTTCTTAGCAATGTTAAAACGCACATCAACCGATCACTTTTTAGCGTTCATGTAAACACTAACGTTACATTCAGACTTACCAATTGGAATGAATTCAGTTAGATTGAAACAAAAGCTGTGCATGTAAACAATGAATGGTGACTGGCAGTGCATGTCCGGAAAGAGGACAGTAACCCTGAAGTTACTACTCAGCTTTCTCCACAGAACAAGAGCCTGCTAGCTTAGCTTCCAAAAAAAGATGGCTAACACTATGTGTAATCCCAATCCTCCATAATGCATCCGTCTGTGTGTTCAGCTTCGTCCATATTTTCAAAAGGTTTCTGCCGGTGAAGTCAGACGGACTTAAATTGCATATTCATAGAACCGCGTTCACTAAATGAGGCGAGGGTGTTGAGTTACATTCAAGATACTTAAAGGCATAAAGACATTTTTTAAGGGAAAAAATGCTTAAATATGTCATTTTGGTGATGAATGATGACTTTTAGATGGGATAAAATTATGACTACAGGGGGACTTTAAGAGTGATTCATTGAATCAGGCAGTCAAACTCGATTTGTGCACTGAATTCGTTCAAAACATTACTGCATATTGACTTCTTTTAGAACTATTATCACAGTACCGTATCTCAATATTAGCATGCACATCAGTAGGTACTCTTGCTCTTGAAGTATTCCTTAAGATTCTGGTCATAGGTTAATATGAATTATTTATTCATTCTTGTTTGTTTGCATTTGTATATTTGTTGATATGTTTGATCCACTGTAATTTAAAATTTTACTAAATATTCTCCAGGTTTTGACCTTCCATTTATTGATTTGGCCAACAAATCTAGCCATTGGCAGGCATTAAACACTACTAGTCCAATCTGGCAAGGGTACAGAGCTACAAATCATTTACAACATAACGTAGCACACTGCTGTAAAAAAAAAAAACTAAAATAAAAATAAAATTAGAAAATAGCAGCACCTGCTTGCAAGTGATTTGCTCTTGGCTCCCAGCTCAACCAGACGGGCAAGAGTCAACCACAGAATGAATCCATGACCATGTATTTATTTTTCTTAGCACCTAAGCAATCTGAAGAGACTGCCATTGATTTTACCAAGATAATGAAATTATACAGCTCTAAGCCAATCAATGACAATCTCTGTTGTTCCGCTTTAGATCTACTGTGCTGATGGCCAAAACTCCCCCACTCAACCTGGGATCATGTATTCCTGTGAACATTTTCAGCATGTCAACAGCTCGTTGTCACATTGCAAACAGGAAAAAAACACATTCAAATGAATGTGAAAACAAATATGTCATACGATGTAAGAATAAAATTGCTATGTAAAAACTTATATTGTCAAGCTCTTTTCATGGCACTCCCAAGCACTGAACTGTCCACACAAAGCTATTCTGCATGATAAAACATCACATCGGCCATGTTTATGGTTATTCTAGTGTGTTTTTTCCCTGTTGGAAGATTTACACACAGTTGTACAGACAGGTTGCTACTGAAGCATTCAAGCTGAAAACACGTTGCACTCCGAATATCGCATAATTCACAAAAGCAATCTTCTCTCATTTGTTTTGTGCAGGGTGTGTCTATTATAGAGATTAGCATGTGCTGCACCATTTAACAGGTTTCCTTTGAGGTGTTCTGTGTCAGGGAAAATGAACCTACTGTAATTGTGGCTGATACCAAGTGCTCTCTCGTGTACTTTTTAGAATAAAGAATTCAGAATAATGCCTTTTAATAGGATATTTAACCCTAGCACACATAGCTTCATTTACCTATTTTATTTTTCTGTTTTGTTTTGTCAATGAAAATTAACATGGATCATTTAGAGTGAGTGTGTGGGTGGGCAGGTGGATATTACAGGTTTTGCCTCCATGTGGTGTCTAGCCAACAGAGGGAAAAGGGAAATAACTCTAACTTATTTCTTTAATGAAAATCTAAAAATGCAAAAAAAAAAAAAAAAAAAAAATAAATCTAGAGAGTGCAGTATAAAAATCTTTACAAAAAACGATCTCCACAGTAAAAAAAAGTTGAAAAGATTACGATTTACAATAAGTTGCCATTTGTTTACAATACTTTACATTGCTTATTGCTTTATGTAATTATAAAAGGCAAAGGTAATTATTATTTATGATCAGATTTCCACTTGGCAAGCTGTCTTTTGGTAAATGCTTTTATCTAAAGTGATTTACGGAGTACTTATTACTGCAACACTCCCACTGGAGAAACCTGAGGTTAGATGCACATGTACTGTACATGTTTACTTATAAATGAGGACATACCACATAAGGACTTTCAATCTCAAAACCAACTAATATTACTACAGACTAACAGCAGGGTGCCACCTAACCCTTATATATTTTGTAACATTTTACAAGGTCTCATTTGTTAACATTGGGAAACATAACTTCTGTAACAATGAACCGTATATCCTCAGCATTTGTTAATCTTATTTTCAACATTTACTAAACACTGTGTGAACCCACATGCACTGTAAAAAATATTGTAGGTTTAACTTAAAAAGTAAGTAACCTGGTTGCCTTAATTTTAAGTTGATTTAACTGGAAAAAGTGAGTTAATACAATGAAGGAGATTAATGTAATCATCAGAAACTCAAAATTATATGTTATCTGAACTAAATAAATTATTTAAGTTGATTTGACAAAAGAAAAAAATGTTGTGATTACTACACTGTAAAAAATATTGTTGGTTTAACTTAAAACCTGGGTTGCCTTCATTTTAAGTTGATTGAACTGGAAAAAAGTGAGTTAATACAATGAAGGAGATTAATTTAATCATCAGAAACTCAACATAATAAGTTATCTCAACTAAATAAATTATTATAAAGTTGATTTGACAAAAGAAAATATGTTGTGATAACAAATCTTGAAAATGTTTTTTTACAGTGTGGACATTTTACTAAATGCTGTTAAAACAGATTGCTCACTGTTTATTCATGTCTGCTAATTCATTAAATAAAGTTTTAAACACACGTAAATCTAATAAAAACAAAATATTCAAACTATTTGTGAATGTGATCAAAGACACCTTGAGGAATGTTAAATGAAAGGATCACTTGATCTGAAAAAAAAAAAAAGAACTAGTCGTAGGCCAATGCATTTTAGGGTTAATGAGAATGATTACAAGCATTAATTGGTTAGTTAGAGGAACAAACTAGAAAGCAAAGGCAATTAAATGTGGCCCTTTTAATTTCCCCACAGATAATGTGCTGTGGTTAAATATAAAAAAAAAACACTCTGAAGCTCTAATTGCATTTCAAACAGATCAACAATGTATTACAATGACCAGGCTTAAATCCATGACTATCACAAATGAGTCATCCACGAGCCGAGGTCAAACCTTCCATCTCCAAATATTAGGCAGTGACGAATATCCGTGCTGGAGATTTAACCACGGATGTTTCATTAGAGATCATAGGGATTTGGTTTTGATGTCTGCTTGAACATCTGCAGTCCTTGTTAGTTTAGTGTGGGGCCTAATGAACACGCCATAGACGTGTCTCAATGCTTCGTGCGAAGTGTGTGTGTGTGTGTTCCATTGACGTTTAGAGCTGACCACCTATTAGAAACAAGCCTTGAATTATTAGCGCAGACTCCAGGAAACCGCTTCATATGAAATAATCCTCAGCAGCATTGTGAAGACAGCCATTAATAATAAACACTATTGATTCTCCATGTGCCACAGTCAATGAACAGTGCTGAGTGTGCAGAGAAAATAAAAGTTTTAGACAATGCCTATTTTCATAATGATGAAAATCTTTCAGAAGTGTGGAAGCAAGTTGCACATAAGAGCTGAATCACAGCAGAAAACTTGGGCAGAAGCAAGTGAGAATTTCATTCCTCCCATGCCCTTGGGTTGTGAGGGACTATGTTGTGTTGGAAAGGGCAGATAAAAAAGGCAGCAGACGTGATTCACGCTCTGTACAAGCAGGAGATCATACGCCGTGCAACACAGTTAAAAATTTATGCTGGGGACATACTACAAATTTTTTTGCCACAGACAATTAATATGTCACAGTGTGTGTCTAATAGAGAGGAAGTATCTCCAATTGCTAAGCAGGGTTTTGTGTGTGTGTGTTATAATAAGTGGTGATCCCCTGCTGGGATTTGTCATTTTTAATGTTTTATTGAGTGGTTGCTGCTGTTGTCAACAATGGCGGAAAGCAACAGAGTCACTGTTCATAGCTTTCAGAACCATGATCCATATCTCGATCGTTTTTTTTTTTTTTCCACAGTTCCCTGCCTGTCCCAGTGTGGCATCACTAAACAAAATGCAAACAGATTTGTGCCTCGTCCATTGTATACACCCATACAGCTGCAATTTTGGTTTATCAAAACAAGTTGCATTATGACTCAGTTGCCACTAGACCAACAGTCAACAACTCAAGTCACAAAGGCACTCGATGTGCTACTGTGTTATTTCAAGTCAGCATAGAAATGAGAAAACACTCTATATATGCTCTTAACATGTTTAAGGTTCTAAGTGACCTTTCCAAGTGACCATTTACATGCGGGCCCTGTCCTAAACGGAACACTTAATTTGCACTTTGAGACTTGTGGACGTACAAATGGCTGCTGCGTGTGCATGTCCAACGTACTCTCATCACAAGACGTCATCTAACTGACGTTTTTGACCATACGTCAACATCCAACGTTTTAGGGTACCCTTTAATGTCAGTTAGATGACGATCCTACACTGTAAAAACTAAAGGTGCCTCACATATCCTGTCGGATACTCAAGGAACCTAAAAACACATTAAAGTGCCTCAAAGCTCTTTCTCCTACAGTTGGGGTTACTGGAGGAGCATTGACAATCTTAGCGGTTCTTGCTGGAACTTATGGGATCCTTGAAGCACTTTGTATTCATTTCATAGGTTCTGGAGTCACCTTTTCACTACCATGAGACCTCGAAGTTCTTTGGGGGAAATTAGAGGAACTTGAATGCTATAAAAGGGTTATTGTAAGATCTTTTAACATTTAAATGGTTCCTGGAAGATCTCTTATGTTAAAGCCAGCATCTGGAGGAACCTATTGGTTCTGTGAGGCCAGAATACAGTTTTTATTATCCTATTATTGTTATACATTAAGTTTTGTAAATATATATATATATATATATATATATATATATATATATATATATATATATATATATATATATATATATATATATATATATATATATATATATATATATATTCATAAATATTTTTCATACATTATACTTCTGATGCAGCTAGTATATACATTATGGTTTCATTTAAAACTTAAATAACGACAAAAAAAGTAAGTAAGCCTACTAATAATAATAATGATAAGAAGAAGAAGAAGAAGAAGAAGAAGAAGAAGAAGAAGAAGAAGAAGAAGAAGAAGAAGAAGAAGAAGAAGAAGAAGAAGAAGAAGAAGAAGAAGAAGAAGAAGAAGAAGAAGAAGAAGAAGAAGAAGAAGAAGAAGAAGAAGGAGAAGGAGAAGGAGAAGGAGAAGGAGAAGGAGAAGGAGAAGGAGAAGGAGAAGGAGAAGGAGAAGGAGAAGGTGGAGGGAGGAGGAGGAGGAGGAGGAGGAGGAGGAGGAGGAGGAGGAGGAGGAGGAGGAGAAGGAGAAGGAGAAGGACAGTTTTATTCTGTCACGAAACTGCTGTTGTTCCTCTGCTGTTATCGCTTCTGTGAACCTTGCGCTGCTCACGCGCGCAACACAGATCAGCTGATCGGACGGCATCGGATTTGAAAGTAACGGCTCCTCTCATCAAAGCTTCAGCTGTTTGTTCGCTCTCTCCGTTACAAGGTTTGTAAACTCGCCAAATAAATATAAATACAGAGTCTACTCACTATATATTCAAACACATACATATATAAACTAAAACACACGTTCTTACAGAGTTTACCACTCGTTTATTGCACAGTAGCCTATGTGGTATGAAGGTTTTAGCCGCGATGCTAACTAATCTAACGTTAATGAACTAACGTTAAAGAAATAATGGATTGTCTTAGATTGTTTTAGTCATTCACTTAAATGTATTCTGTACACCTGTGTCTTCAAATTGCTGATATAACTTATTAATAGCTAATTCCTGCTGTCGACTGTCGTCATTGGCGTTTGTTATGAATAACACAAGTGGATAGGCGTTAGTTTGGTCTGTTTTTGTTTATTTACTACAGCACAGGTGCCCTGATTCGTTCAAATACCATTTTAAAGCCCTTTACTGGTCAATAATTATTATGTTGTGAATGGAATATAATCAGCTTTGTTCTTTTGTTTCCCCAGAACAACTCAAAAATCATCTGAACATTTCAGAGGCTACATTGAATTACAGTAAGTTACCTGCACCACATTCAAGTACTTTATTACTATGAACTTTTCTCTGTGAATTTGTTTTGTTTGACTGCATATTTGTGTTTTTTTAATCATTCTCTGAAAATATTCCTTCATGCTCTCAAATCTCATTCCTGTTACTCAGAAAAATTACATCACAGATTTGGCGCCAATAATGCTATGCATTTTTTTTCTTATACCTTAAAGGTTCAATACCTAAGATTGGCATGTCGCTAGAGGGCGCTACATTCAAAACAACAACAACGGCTTTGCTTGATGACGACGTGGAGGAACGCTGAATGATGGGAACTGTTGTTTTCAACTCCACCGTGGATAAATCAGTCAGACGGGAATCGAAAATTAGTTGTCATGGATGAGGTAAAGTTCGATTTCTATAAATGTTGCGTTTAATGACATGCTTGTTTTTCATTAAACTGAAATAGCCGCAAGAAAAGTCAGGTTTAAAAGTAAATTAGTTATCACAGATGTTACTGTACGAGTCACTGGACGAAGCTATGGTGGAGAGGGTTTGAAGTCAAATCGTTGCTAATGGATCCTGACTTCGCCCTATGCTGCAATATGCATTTAGTTTTGTATTCATTTACAGAAATCAGCTGCTTGAATGACAATTACTGATGTTATTAGATTTTTCAGGTGATATTCTCAATTCATTCAGTGAACAGATGTTCTGATGTAAAATTTTCAGACTGCAGACTCAGCAACGATTGTATTTAATTGTACAGTACAATCATAACATAGAACAGACATTATCTTCCTTTCATGATGAGAAAGTGCGCGTCCGGTGTGCGATACTGGACTTTGTCCTAGACGTAGCGCGGCTCTTCTCGTCGGTGTGCGACCCCCTTTACAGCCAACAGTTCACATTCCGAGAATAATTGAAAAGAATAATGCACCAGAATGTGCACCATTCCATTACAAATGCGCGAAACAAGCTGACGTTTGTTGCTTGATAGACGCAACGCACAACTACAACTTCCGCATTTATCCAGGACTACACGTAGTACGAGCGGAAACTGAGGTAACGCGGATATGACGCGATTGACTGGCGACTCCCAGCTCACCCCTGCTCACACGCCCCGTTTCCTTGGTTAAAATCTCAATTTACTCGCGATTTAAATATAGCTTGAAACATTTTGGAATATTGTAAGTTATCATCTTAACTAAATATATAACACTGGCCTTGTGATTTTGGGATATTTTAATGCAAAAATCTTAGGTATTGAACCTTTAATCATTTACATTTTAATATAAAAAAATAACTCTGAATTATAACTTAAAGTGTAGTCTTTTTTAGACAAAAAAGGCTATTATATGGCTTCAGAAGACTTGCAACTCAACTCATAACACATTTAATTTAATTTTTTCATATTTTTTTGGATCTTTTCTGTGCCATTTTTGAAGATTAACACAATATTTAACCATTTTTACATAAATTGTTGTATTGAATTGAACTAAACAAGTAGGGCGTAATCCAGACTGCCGCTTTACCTTTAGCGTCAGTTAGATGACGCGGTTAGGTTTAGGTCTAGGGTAGGGTTAGGATTCAGATCAGGCATCATCTAACTGACGTTAAAGGGTGCCCTAAATCGTTGGATGTTGACGTATGGTCGAAGGCGTCAGTTATATGACGTCTTGGGGATGAGAAACGGGCTGGCATGTCTGTTAAGTCCATGAGACTATATGGTGCCTCATTTAGTCATTTTAGGTTTCAGAAGGGTGCTCCCTTCTGCCCGATAGAATATACACCCTCTATGCGCACTTCGCCATGCCGGCAGGGCCCCGAATTCGCTTGAAGTATAAAATCATTTGGTTATCCTCGAAACCAATCACATAATGCAATCACCTCTCTCTCTAACTTAAACATCACCTTCATTCAAAATGTTTAACAAGCACTCTTCTTGTTTGGGCTTCAGTTTGCAAATGACGGGAATAATCTCCACAACAGAGCGAACTGCGTCCCGTTTCTCCATATCCGCGGTCGTTTTCGATTTCCCTAACCTAAAATATAATCTTAAACTCGGTTCTTAGCGTCTACATCATGGCTCTCAGCCTGCCCTCTGTTCGTTGATTGGCTGGCTGTTTTCAGGCTGGAGTAAAACTGGAGAGATAGGTCGCTATCTCAGACTGAGTACAGAAGCGAACTAAAATTGAGCGGAAGTACGAAGTCTGACGTACGAAGTCTGACGTACGAAGTCTGACGTTAGGCTAAAAAATAACTGCCAAAATGTCTGAAAGAAAAGCAAAGTATGTTTTTTAGGGGTAATTAATGTAGGCGTATAGGCTACATTATCATTTAACAATTATAACATAATTACACTAATCATTTATTTTGAGTTTGTTTTTGAATAAAGCAGCTGCACTTAGATCCTGTTTCATCTATGCTGCAACTACCTTTGTAATTGTACGTTCACACCGCGCCGACTTGAGCGTCAAAGAAGCCGCTTGTCAAAAAGTACGGGAACCTTGTTGACGCTTTGGATGCTTTGAACGCTCTGACGTTGCAGGGAAAATAGAAGTGTCACAACATGAAAAATAATAAACATTAAAAAAACAAGCAATATATTGAAGTAACCTTTTTTAATGACAGCATTTTTAAAACCGTTTTGGTCACATTTGGTCGAAAAAAGAAAATTAAAATCGGAGTCACCGTGAGCAAATTAATTGCATTCCCACTTTAAAACAAGCGTTCGTAAATATTTTTAAAAAAGTTGCACTCATGCGGTCCCTATAAACAACATCATGTCATAAATTATACGAAACCACTAGGAAACACAGCAACGGCGATGATTAGCTTCTCCTCCATTTTCTCGGAGCTAATGTATTGGTAGGAACGAAAGTTTCCATTCATGTTTCTCCGGAATTAGCCACCGTGAAGGACGTCTATATTCCGATTGGTTGCTGCCGTTTTGCCGCTGCTTGGCGCTGAACCGCGTCACAGCTCATTACCATAAAGTTGAGCTTCTTTCAACTTTCTGATTGACGCTCAAAACGGCAAAAATGCGACGCCGATGGATTTGACGCTCCTTGCAGCTGAGAAAAGCCAGCTTCCTATTGAAAATGAATGAGTTCCGGCGGCGGCCAAATGAAGTCGGCGGCGGTGTAAACGTACAGTAACAGAGATGAAACATGATCTGTATGTGCGGCAGCTTTATTCAAAAACAAGCTCAAAACTTCACAAAATATTCTAAAGAACAGAACAACACAACATGACATTTGTCTTAGAAAAATGTAGCTAATTTTCTGACATTTATTGTCCTTCACGACACAATAGTTTTGATTGGAATACATCCCATCTGGACCGGCAGTCGTATATGGCTGGCTAAGCTTGCAATGCATCGAAAGCACAAATCGGATCCGAAAATTCCACCTACACATTTGATTGAAGCTCCCTGCAGCTCCCCTACTATGGTTTGTCGACGTTGAGCAAAAATACTTTAGTTCTGGCTACATTTAAATTAGTTCCTCAAAGTGAACATCACTTTGCACTTATGTCACATTACTGAAGTAAAATTACATGGAAACAGCAATTCACTTTGAATTAAAAAGGGGCTTTGTGGGTTTCAGAAACCCTTGATTTACACCGGTGAAGTGAACTGCAGGAAGTCAGTCTGGTTTTTAAAGTTTCATTTAAAGCTGTTTAGTTATTGGCAATAGACAATTCTTACATATAGCCTCTTTAAGTGATTTTGGATGTTATTGTTTACTTCTTAGTTGGAAATGAACAGTTGCTCTGTTGTAGATCTGATTTATTTAAACAGCAAAAGATCATTATCCTGTTTTTATTATTTATCAAGCGACACTGTGTGTGCAGAATAAAGTAACGCCCATGCAGCACTAGCATTCTGGTGATTTGCATTTGTGGCTCAGCAGCAAATGTCACACTTAGCATGGCTAATGTGTTTATGGTTATCTACTGATGTTTGTGCTATTGGGTTCTGTGATTTACACACAGGATCAGCGACCGGTTGCCACTCGAGTGTTCAGGTTCAAACAAGCCTGGCATACTCGAATTGCGTGCGCCAGCCACAAGAGTGAGAGAGGCACCGACAATGCAGTTCCTTTGAAAGAGACGCTCATTAAAACACCCCTCTTTGTTTCGGTTTCACCATTAAAGCTAGCCGGCGTTCCTGCTCCTCATAGCCTCAAGCCTCTGCTTTAACGTGTCATTTTAATTGGCAATCTTTATTCTTTTTCTAGTGGTTATTTTTATTCAGTGCCTCTTTCTTGCACATAAACAGTTATTTTTCTGAAGTGGCATCTCCTCTCTTCCATCATCCTCCGGTGGCATAGTGGCGTGTGAGATTTGGGACAAAGATTGAACTCCTGCTAAATTGTAAATTAATGTTTCGGCACATTGGCGATATTTGCAGACACTACCTCATTGCCCAGCGACCACCTTGTGAATTGAATTGCGAAAGATGTTAATCAGATTTGCCGTTTCACTTGTTTCCTGCAGAACCAGGGAAAACGGTTCATATTTGATGTGCTGCCAACGTCTACTGTCATTTATTTTATGAAGATAACTCCAAATAAAATTGCTGCAGGTTCAAAGATGGTGTGATTTGGAGGGCAGAGTTTAAGATATCAAAGATAAGCTCTGACATTTATTTTGCTGAATGTGAAAATGGTTGTTTACTGTGGAACTTTGATCCGTTTTTCTCTCTGTGTTTTCCTGAACAAGACACATTTTCTAAAGCAGTTTAATAACATTTCTTACAGACTACATGTAGAACATGAAACATGTTTGTGATATATGGACACTTTATTGTCTCCATCTCTTTCTCTCTTTTCACCTGCATAACAAGAAGCTGAATCATTATGATGCTCATATTTTCAGATTGAATTCAACAGTCATTAATTATGCAAAAAATGCTACAGCATATAATTAAATACATCTGAGCATGTTTGACTTGTTAATTATTGTCTGTGAAGTCTGAAACTATCAAAAGGAAGGCAAAAATATGGGCTGATTCTGTTTCAACTTATATTATTCAAGGTGTGTTAGTGAATAACTTGACAGACTGTAAAATTACATCAGTGATAAATAATTACTGCAAAATGGTGCTGTTATCAAAATCAAATTAAAATTCAAATGGAGGGGGAAAAAAATATGAGCATGCAGCCGGCATACACAGGCACGCACAAGCTCGCACAGACATGCCCACGCGCTTACAAACACACACAGCATACCTAATGCGCGATGGCCCTCAGTTGCAACTCTATGAATACAGCACCTGGAATTGATACTGTCTCAGAACATGCAGTCTGTGCTACACACAACACCAACAGGCAACGAGAGCACTATACATAAAATGTCCGCCATTTCTTTCAGTCAGTGAATCATAAAACCTCCTCCAATGGCTAAAAATGGGCTTATTATTCCATGTATGAATGAAGAGAGCTTCGGCAGAGAGGTACATTTACTCAAATGTTCGGTAGCGTGTAGTATAAGGCGAGAGTGACATGAGCTGGCATTTACATCAACATACCCAAGCTCTCCACTGCTAAACACTATACCATGTGAAAGACAATGCAGGGTTTGCAGCAAACTGATTGTAGAATAATGGAGAGTACTTATTATTGAAATTATATAATTTACAAGAATGTACTTTGGTGTGAACATGAAGGTTTTCCGACACTTAACTGCATGTAACTTGCAATTAACTGAATTTAAGTGTTTTTGACTCATAAGTACATTTTTATTTGTAATTTCATTAGGGCTGTGAAACGATTAATCACGATTAATCGCATTCAAAATAAAAGTTTGTGTTTCATAATATGTGTGTGTGTAGAGTGTATAATTATTTTGTACATATAAATACACACATATGCATGTATATATTTAAGAAAAATGTGTTATTAATATATCCAAATTTTTATATTTATGTATAATATAATTTTTTTTGTAAAAATATATATAGTATATACATGTGTACATATGTGTGTGTATTTATATATACAAAATAATTATACACACTACACACACATATTATGTAAACACAAACTTTATTTTGGATGCAATTAATCGCGATTTATCACGATTAATCGTTTCATAGCGTAAATCTCATATTTCTAATGTTTTTAAAATATATTTAAAGTTTACTTTCAAATGTACTGACAAGCATTTATGATAAGCTAAACTCTACTTTAATGTCAATTACTGAAACTTGCATATATATGTGTGTATATATATATATATATATATATATATATATATATATATATATATATATATATATATATATATATATATATATATATATATATATATATATATATATATATATATATATACATATGTGTGGTGTATTTACACATTTGTAATGATGAAGTTGCAATTTAGTGCATCTAAAATATAGATTTATATTTAAAATAAAATATGAAATTACACACTACCGTTAAACGTATTAAGTACTTTTGTACATGTTGTTTTAGTATGTTAGTCAAAACATTCAAATAAAATGTTTCACAATATTACTGTTTTTATCAAATAAATGCTGCCTTGCATAAATGCATAAGAGACATCTTCCAAAAACATAAATATATAATTATTATAAACATTATTCTAAACTTTTGACCAGTAATGTACCTTAAAGTAAAACTTAATTTGACATTTACAAAATGTTTTTTTAAGTGTGTTAACTGTGTAAAGAAAAATAAATACTACATTTAAGCGTGCTTTTATTTCGTGCCTATTATAATTTATGAAAGTAGGTTTTTAACGTTTTTCTTTTAAGATTTGAAGTACACTACAAGTGCAAATTCAAAACAATTAAACACTTCTGTTTCACAAGGGCAGTCTGGACTGCATACAACAGCGCGGCAGTAGAACTGAGGACTACAGTAGTATACCAGCATGCTATTATGAATTCAGCTATTATCTTTGAACTCATAGCTGGGTCCTGCTGTGTTGTCTTTAGAGAGTATATGAAAGAACCGTGGGGTGAACTTATGACTGAAAAACATTGCATTATGATACCATGTAGGCTAATGAGTGAATATCATTAAAGGAGTAGTTCATCCAATGAAAGTTCTGTCACCCTCTAAATCCGTATGTGTAAGTCAAAAAGGAAACATTAGGCAAAATGTTTTCAAAACCAGAGGCTGTCAAACTTCTAATAAGACAAAACAGCACCATAAAAAATGATATATGTATTTGAACTACTATATATGTCATTTTTATATAAGTGTAAGACAGGCTATTATTTAAAACAATGGCACATCACAAGTTTGAATTGTTAATTGTTTCATGTTTCTTAACCATTTCAAATGTGCCAAATTTGAAAATGTGTATATTATAGAAGACTTGTAATATTGTAGCATGAGTCAATGTGTGGGGTTTTCCCCATAATTGAAGCTTTAAAGACCCTGGTAGCCATTCACATTTATTGTGTGCAGTGTAGACATCCTGTGTAACATCTCCTATTGTGTTCTTTTAAAGAAAGTAAGTCAAATGTTGTCAAGACAAAGTTCAGTTGAATGTATGTGGCAAAAATAACACATTCACATAAAATGTGGGCACGAAGTCACACCTTCAACAGTAAACAGATTATTTTCTTTACACAGGAAAATGCTGTCATCATCTACCCACACTACCACCAGGTTTCCTTTCACATCGAACGAAAACTGAGCAACTTACACTTACATAAAGAAATGACATATGTAGTAGTTAAAAATGTGTTTTCTTGCCTATAGGCAAAATCTAAACTATAATTGACACATCCAATCAATCATTCAATCAATCAACAAATCCAAATCAATCTTGACATTACTGTAACAGATGTGAATGAATGTAAAATTTAATTTCAGTTTACGAATGGATGGATGGATGGATGGATGGATGGATGGATGAATGGATGGATGGGTGGATGGACTGACTGACTGACAGATGGATGGATGGAGTGGTTGGGTGAATGGGTGAGTCGGTGGATGGATGGATGGATGGATGGATGGAGTGTAGAATTGAGTAGGACGCTATGGACCCTACCAATATCCAGCGACACTGATATATCCCTAGCAATAATTTAGATCAAAAACCTATACATTTATATACAGTATTGATGTTCCCATCCTACGCCACTGGATGGATGGATGGACAGACTGACGGATGGATGGAGTGGTTGGGTGAATGGGTGAGTGGATGGATGGATGGATGGATGGATGGTGGGGTTAGGTTAATGGGTGAGTCGGTGGATGGATGGATGGATGGATGGATGGATGGATGGATGGATGGATGGATGGACGGACTGACGGATGAATGCATGGATGGATGAATGGATGGAGTGTAGAATTGAGTTGGGACGCTAGGGACCCTACCAATATCCAGCGACACTGATATATCCCTAGCAATAATTTCGATCAAAAACCTATACATTTATACAGTATTGATGTCCCCATCCTACGCCACTGGATGGAGGGATGGATGGACAGACTGACGGATGCATGGATGGATGGAGTGGTTGGGTGAATGGGTGAGTGGATGGATGGATGGATGGATGGATGGTGGGGTTGGGTTAATGGGTGAGTCGGTGGATGGATGGATGGATGGATGGCTGGACGGACTGACGGATGAATGGATGGATGGATGAATGGATGGAGTGTAGAATTGAGTAGGGACGCTAGGGACCCTACCAATATCCAACGACACTGATATATCCCTAGCAATAATTTCAATCAAAAACCTATACATTTATATACAGTATTGATGTCCCCATCCTACGCCACTGGATGGATGGCTGGATATATTACAGACAGATAGAAGGACAAACATATAGATGGACGTGTAGATGTAGAGGGACAGACGGATAGACATATGGATAGATGCGTAATTTAAATGTAAATGACTATAATATCAGGGGAAATTATACTCGGCCATTGCTACTGAATGTCAATGTGAAATGAACAGTATGGCATCTTTCAGGTTTCTCCTTTAGATCATCACCTCAGGTGCCCGTATGCAAAACCCATGACTGAAGCCAAACTAAACAAGTGATTACGGCCCTGACAGCTTCTATCAATCATCTGGCAAGTGGCATTCGAGCTGAGGAGGAGGAAATAAAGAGAAGCAAGACTAATTCAAATGTCCTTGCTCAAATGTTTTACCAGCAGAATCAGAAGGAAGGTAGCCAGCACTGTTTGTTATTTCTGGTGTGTGCTGAGTGTGATATGGCAGTGCAGGAAAACAGCAGTCCATCAAAAATGTATCTTGTCAATCCCCCGTGTATTTTCATATCACGTCGGAAGCGAGGGCTTCTTTGTATGCAGGTGTTGAATGGGATTAGGCTTCTACAGGTATCTGTCTCCTCTCCTCCTCTCTTCTCCTCTCGGGCAGGGCCAGGGGAGCTGAGCAACACAGCACAGAGTTGCCATGGTTTCCATCTCAGTTCTGCTTTCTCGTATCCCTGACCAATACTTTACTATGGTTGTGTGTTCAGCTTCACCACGTCCATAACACTACTGAGCAATCAATCACTTATCCCTATATATACTGTATATATATTGAACAGGCATGCCTGCCTACAATGGTCAAGTGGGCAACACTGGGTTTTTTGTTATGCTATGAATCCATGAATCCAGCTGTGGATTTCACTCCGTGTGTAATATTTAATTATAAAGCACTAATGCTGTCAACAATATACAGGCAACTATATCCACCCACACATGACCCACAAGGTCTTCTTCCTGATGTATGTATAGCTTCACTGAGCTAAATTTGCGTTAGTTCTGTGCGCTTTGTGACACCTGGTCTTTTCAGACACATCTGGCGTGACAGCGGCACATCCATTCAGCGACATCCGATACGAAACCCGAGAACGCTACGCTGTCACAAAAAAAACAACAACAACGATATATCTCTGGATATCGCTGGAAAAATGCAACTATGAGGCAATTACTATAGTCCCAGTATAAAACTAGATTGATGAGACATCTGTATGTGTCAAGTAGAAGTGATTGCCAACTTGTGAACCGAGTGTGAAGACTCAACGATACTTTGGAGTTGTATCACACTCTTAGACCATGTGAGAAACAGTAATCACTACACTATTCTTTCTAAGACTAAATATATCTGGAAAATTGTCACATTTAGGGTCCAATTTACAATATTAACAGACTATTAACTATGAATTTTGCCTCAATAAACCCCTATTTATTGCTTATTGGTAAGTAAGGATTAAGGTATGTAGAATAAGATCAAGCAGAAAAAAGCATCAATTTGTGCTACAGTATATAAATACTAATAAACAGCCAATATCCTAGTAACGAGCATGCTAATAAGCAACTAGTTAATCGCTGAGATTTAGACCCTAAACTATAGTGTTACCAGAAAAAAGCAACGGTCCCACTTTATATTAAGTGGATTTAATGACTATGTACTTGTGTTGAAAAAAAAGTACAATGTACTTATTGTGCTCATGTTGTATTGTAAAACACCTTTGCTGCAATTTGCTGGTGGGATACGGGTAGGGTTAGGGACAGGTGTGGTGGTATGGATAGTTTTAGGAGTGGGTTTAAGTGTAAGGATGGGTCAGCTTTGTAATTACAGGTGTAATTACATAAATTAGTTACAGCTGTAATTACATGCTGGTATTTTTAAAATATAAGTACAATGTAAAAACATGTATGTACACAATAAGTCCATTTTTTCAAATGATTTGTTTCAATGTAAGTACATAGTACTTAACGCCACTTAATATAAAGTGGGACCAGCAAGAACAAATCCAATGCTAAGTTTCCTTTAGATTATTTTGAACAGACAGTAGTGCAAAGTACAGTTTGTTCCACATAGTGGCATTTAGTCCCCCCTGAGATAGTTGGTACACTTACTTACTTAGCCTACTTTAGCATTTTAAGCACTAAGCATAGGTCAGATTTCATTGCAGGGCTGATAAAAATGAAAGGCATTTGATCACAATCAGCTACAAAAATGAAAAGCATCTTGTGTTATAAAAGTACACAATAAAACTTTGCTCCACTTATACTATATTTAAACATTGAAGGCCTAAGCTCAACCCTCCTATTCTTCATTTTCTGAGTCTTACGCACAGTTGATTGCGCAAGCCTTTCAAAGTATCCTCCTTTGTCCGTGAGCACAGAAAGATGCATTCGACAGACTCAAGGACTTGTTTTCAAGCGTTCTAGTCATTCAGCACGCACGCTGTTCTTCTTCTGCTGGTTAGCAAACAGCGTTGTATTACCATGTATGCCCTGCGTTTCGCCTGAGCCAGGGTTAACAATGTGCCTGGTGGGGCCAATAGCCTCGGATCTCGAAATCAAGCTGCATTCCCCCTCTCTGGCCAGTTAGCCCCGTAGTGCTACCCTGAAACACACCTCAATAGAGCAACGTCAGACAACCCCAACTTTCACAGGCTGACTCGTTAGATAGCAAAATGAGCTTGACCGAAGCAAACATTTCGTCTTTACTTAAAAGACAACTTCGACGCAAAATGAACCTTTGGTCTAATTACACATTGGTACCTAGTCGACCGTTTTCTGAGATTTGTTTTTATGATAATCAAATGTAAAGAGTTTTAACTCTAAAAACGATAGGGCATAATGAAAATTAAAAATCGCTAGTTAATACCACTAACAAGGCTCAAAATAGCCCTTTCGCTGAACACGGTAACATAATGAGGGTCCCTACATGCAAACCAAAATATTGAGAACTTTTTAAGTGTACAGACTGTTTAATAGGAAGATACTTTACAAAGACAGTCTACTTCGCATATACAGGCAGGAGCCATCTTTGAAAACAGTCTCAACCAGTCAAACCACGAACGCCGTTCATACAGTTCAGAAGTTCGTTGAACTTCATACTTATCACGGCGTTCGTGGTTCGACTTGTCGAGACAGGCTAGGTTTACAGTGCATTTATTTGTGATCAAAGGAATGCACAAAACAATTAAGGTTTTTTGAGTCCAACGGCTTACATGTATTGATAAAATATCATATTTTTACATCACATTTAAATTACGACTCCAAAATTAAACTAGACCAATGAGACATCTGTGTCGAGTAGAATAAGTGTCCATTAACCTGCAAACCTAGACTTAAGACTCAACTTCAGTTTGGAGCTGTTTCGCACTGTGAGAAACGGTAATCGCTACACTATTCCACCAGCTGGCTTGTAAAATACAGTGGGAGAATGGCGTCGCTCATGTCGGCCTCCCCGCTGACACTGTAATGCAGATGCCTAAGGCTGAGGAGAACAGCAGGTTATCCATCAGTGAGGTCCCACAGATTATGTTAACTCTCTGTAGCACATTAAACGTTGAGATGTGATGGTGTGCAACTAATGAAACCGGATTTAGCTCTTGTTTGCTTTTATCTTTGGCTCTGTTAACTGCTCGTAGACAGTAATCACCTGTTGTTGGCTGTGTAAATAATGTAAGGAAGGGCATATAGGTTTTTTGCCTCTGTAGGCTCACATTCAACCTTCTCCTGGCATTTCATGTTTATGTAAGCAAGCACTGGATGTTTTTGTATGACTAAATACAGCTTATACCATTTCTCTTCTCATGATGTAAGTAAGCTGATCAGGATAAAAAAAAAATCAAAACAGATATCTTGTTGTAGTTACTGGGATTTTATTGATTCACTAATGGATTTTTACAATTAGCTCTTTTTAGTACCACAAGATCATTCATCTGCTGAAATGGAACTCGTTATGTTGCCTAAAACGTACTAATTTGGACCTTTTCTACAGCAAAAACTGGAAGATAAGTAAATCTTCTCAATTTCTTAATGTTGTTGTGTTGTTGACAACTCTGTTACTCTCACGGTGTGAGTTTTGTTTATTGTTCTTGTCTGTCATGTGATTCCCTGTTTGTGATGTGGTCCTGCCATGTGTCTTGTCCTTTGTTAATTGTCTGATCATTGTTCAAAGGTGTTCCTTAATCGTCTTGTAATTTAAGTGTATTTAAGCCCTCTTGTTTGCCCTGTGTCTTTGTTCGTGCATTGGATGGTTTTCAGTGTTGACTGTTTCCTGCCATAGGCTAGTTCTCGTCTCATGCTTTGCCATGCCCTTGTTTCATGACTGTTTATGTTTTGAGGGAAAAGTTTGCATTGGGTCCTCACCAGCTTGCCTCCAGTGTATGATTTCATTACAGTTACCATATTGTATGAAAAACGTAACCAACAAATATATATATATATATATATATATATATATATATATATATATATATATATATATATATATATATATATATATATATATATATTCTGTTTTGTGGGGAATATAAGTTTATCAAACTACTGTATAAAATCTAAGCTATGATCCTGTTTTTATACCCCATTTGTGGAAAGTCCTAACAATATTTATGCTAAGGTTGCTGTATTGTATTGTGTTACTGTATTGGTCCAAAACGCAGAAGCTCAAGTTCTTACTAGAACCAGGAATTATGACCATATTTGCCCGGTTCTGTCAACACTACATTGGTTCCATATTAAACATTGTATACGTCTTCAAATCTCGCTGATTACTTACAAAGCACTAAATACTTGAGCGAGCTCTTAACACATTATAGTACTTCACGTCTATTGCGATCTCAAAATTCTGGCCAGTTGATAATACCTACAATATGAAAATCAGCTGCAGCCTGGAGATCCTTTTCCTATTTAGCACCTAAACCCTGGAACAGTCTTCCTAGCATCTGTCAGGAAGGATACTGTCACAGGTTGTTTTGGTTTTTGTGTCACGTTCATGTTTCACGCCAGAGCTATGACAGATTCAAGATCCAAACACCTCCATGTTTTCCCTATTTAAATACAGATACAAGAGTAGTGTAAATGTTGTATTATTCTAAGCTTGTAAAATGGATAACTATAATGTATGGTGGAATACCATAACAAGGGCTTGGAAGCACTTCGACTTGGCGCATATATATCTGGACTCGGCGCAGTAATATCATCACTCCAGAAAGGGAAAGGAATTTTCAGGAGTGATATTACTTGCACTGCCAAGCACTTGTATTCTGCCATACATTATAGTTATCCAGAAAAGTGGATAGAAAAGTGCAACATTTTATTTTGTGTCACCATTCTTGGTTGAGTTACAATAATGGTGGAATATTCCTTTAACGGTGCATTCACACCGGACGCGAATAGCGCGTCAGGTGCAAGTGATTTCAATGTTAACTTTCAAACAAAGACTTTCAAAAAATTACTGCAGCACGAATGAGGCGTAGAGCGCAGCAGACGCGAATACGCCTCATTCGCACGTCAAGTTCGCTAAATGCCTAAATGTAATATAACTAAATGTCTGGTGTGGTTCTAATGCACAACAAAGCAAATATTTTATCACTTAAAATTTTATTTCAATATACAAGACATGTTCATTTTGTATTGAATGTTATTTATTCCATTATATGAAATATTATTATAACGTAAAGACAACCAACATACATGTGCATAAGTCCGTGTCTGGATGTGAGAGAGAAAAAATCACAGGACAGGTTAATAACTTTTGGAGGATTCTCTTGATGAATGATCTATCAACATAAAAAAGATTGCCGCCAACGGTTTTCGATTCCGACGCGCATACATTTCGCTTCAAACTTTTGTTTTTACGCTATTCGCGTCCGATGTGAAAGCACAGTAAAACAAGGCTGCTGTAAAACTGCTTTGGAGCCATCTGTCTTGTAAAAAAAAGTTACATAAATGAAGGTGACTTGACTATTATAAAGGTCAATTTTCTCATTGACCTTGTCAATACACCATTAGCTCAGTCATGCTAAATCCGTACATGTTCAAATACTTGTAAATGAACTACCCACTTGCTAAATGTCTTGTAAATCACAGATCAGAGACCCATTAAATTTCACAGTGACAAGGTGTAGAACTGCTTTTCACATTCATCCTCTCCTGTATTTACACATGCACTAAAAACATCAATTATGAGGTGTAAATAAATTCAACAATTAAATCCTGATACCACTAATTTTAATAAGCCTAAGTAATTCTACCTTTCCTTGTTTAAATGCATTATTGACCTTAAAACATGCCCGATGCAGAGTTTCACAGTTGGGTGTTGTCTGTGCGAAGTGTAAATTGATTTGAAAATGAAGATAAACGACTAAGCAGTCTGGTTTGATTGTTACTATTGATTTCCCCTAGAAATGTTTATATATTTTTTTTGTTACTGTAAGTGGGAAAGAGGGTAATTGTGTTGGAGAGAGAGACAATCTTTACTTAAGAGGGCTCTTCTCATAATCACCAGGGAAAGGATAGGGATACACAACTTAAACTGAGAAAGCAATTTCCATCGCATGTTGTCATCGGCCCTAGTGGACCTTTGTTTCTTGCTCAGAAGAAAAATAAAACTATTCAATTTTCACCATCGAACACATAGGGGTAAGACGGGTTTAGTTCCTCAACAAAAGCAAATTATCTTTTGAGGAAAGAGCCCTGTAATATTTTCCCTTAGCAGACACTGATTCAAGCTGTCAGTCCCAAAGACGAGGCCTTCAAACCTCCCAGCGCTTTTCCTCTCCCTATCCATATTTCCCCAAGAAGAAAGTCTTTTTTCAGATTGTTCTAGCAAGAAAGTCTGTTGGTGTCAGGTAAATACACCCTAGCCCACTAACAAACTGCATCACGCCTACGAGTTTGTGAAATATGCTAAAATACCAGCTGTTTATGTGACACAAGTTCACGTTCTAGAGAGATTTTCTTCCGAATGAGACTGAAATGATTTTAGAGATTCCTGAAAAAGCATCTCTCTCCCTGTCCTTGTGTGTCAGAAATATTGATAGAAATCTCTAAAATAGCATGGAGGGGAAAAAATTCGGTTTACAGCTACTGTGGATGCGTGCAAGGGAACTATAAACTGATGACTAGAAATTCACCAGACAACTCTAACATTACTGCAGGTTCACAAAATACAATGTGCTGTGAAACACCACCTGAGCTCCAGTAAATTCAGCCATGAGCATCAAACAAAAGATCGTAATGCCTTCCTCTTTCACTCTGTGATCTGATTTTGGGAAATTATCTTAGCAGGACAGTTTCAAATCAACATGATTGCACTAATAATAATCATTTTGGCTGCCAAAGCCACACACAGGAAGAAATTTGCTGAAAACAGAATGAGTAAAAAGTATCGGCATTGATTTCTAGACGTGCTGCTTTGTACTTAGTCTGTTATTTTCTGAAATGCAATTATCAACCGCACTACATCAAAATGAGATGCATCTGGACTTTGACATTAACTTTTTTGCTAGTGATTTTCAAAAGTTACTAGCCACTCAACATTTTCACTGGCCACAATTTTGACATCGATACTTAGGAGAAATCCTTTTTTTTCATAATTTGGCAAAAGTCATAGGTTTCTGTCACTGTAAGACTTGATGCATGGATCAATTATACTGTTACACATGCCACATCATTCTCAACGGTTTATATTCACTAAATTAAAAAATGACTGACTATGTTTACATAAATTCTCACCAACACCAGCATTTTTACATTATTTTGTGTGTATAAGCAGCAAAAAAGAAACAAAAACTGTGAAGCAGTAAAATGATCCAGGATATGAGTGATCTTTGCCGAAAATTCAAGCCCTGTTACACTAACAATATTCATCCGAAGCAAAGTGGCTAGTAGGAGTGTCTGTGTTATAGCCTACTCCACTGTTGAAATCCATGACGGCAAGTTTTCGGGTGTTAAAGGATTAGTTTTTATATCTGATAATATACTCACCCCACGTCAGCCAAGATATTCATGTCTCTCTTTCTTCTGTCGAAAACATTGACTTTTCATTTTTGAGGAAAAAGTTACAGGATTTTTCTCCATATATGGACTAAGATGAGCATTTAATAATAATAATGATAATATATTTATTTTTGTATAGCGCCTTTAAAAGTAGCTTTCTTAAAGCACTTTACAGACAGACATAACAGTAGAGGAGTAAGACAATGTAAAAAATAAACACATAAAATTATGATCATGTAAAAGCAAAATTATGATCATGTAAAAGCAAAAAGATAGAGTAGGAGACCCAACCTTTCGCAGTTGATGAGGAGAACCAAGGAGAATAACTTCTGTTTTTGAGCCTTTTAGTGACAGAAAATTATTGGACATCCAAGTCTTTATCTTAGCAATACAGTTAGAAATATGCCCAATGTTCACTTGCTGACCCAGTCTAGTATGTATATAAATCTGTGTATCGTCAGCATAACAGTGGATAGATGTACATACTAAAGAGTAAAGGACCCAAGACTGATCCTTGTGGAACACCCGTATGAACAGAACCAACTTTGGACCTATAACCACCCATAGAGTCAGAGGCAATTAGTTAGTCATTAGCGACTTTCAAAAATGCAGTCTCAGTGCTGTGTAATTTTTGAAATCCTGATTGATGAGGCTAAAATAGTTCATTTTCAATTAAGTGCTTGATTAGTTTTGCTGCAACCACACCCTTCAAGATTTTTGACAGAAATGAGAGATTTAAGATTGGGCGATAATTTCACCTCAGATTTTGATTTTTTAAAACTGGAGTAACCATAGCAGTTTAAAGTGCTGCTAGCACCTCCCTGGATGATAAAGAGTCATTTATTATTGCAAGAACTGTGGGACATAAAGGACCAAAGCAGGATTTATACAGGCTACCAGGCATGGCATCAAGTATGCATGTGTTAGCTTTCATACTAGAAACCTGGCTGCAGAGCATCTCAGATTGTACTAAAGCCAATTTAGAGTGCCAGAGAAACTAGGAGTATTGACTGTAAGATCGGCAGACTGCAAGGTATGAATATTTGTGCGAACATTGTTGATTTTTTTCACTGAAAGATTTGAGAAACTCGTTACACAGCCAGTTACTCAAAAAACTGTCAAAAAACTGACACTATCTGCTTTGAGTAGACTGTTAATTGTATTTGTGATGAAAAAGTATATATATATATATATTTATTTTAGAAAATGACAGATCGTTTCAATGAATTAGACCCTTATTCCTGGGATCATGAAGAGCCCTTTGAAGCTGCATTGAAACTGCAATTTGGACCTTTAACACGTTGGTTCCCGTTAAGGTCTGCTATTATAGAGAAAAGTCCTGGAACGTTTTCCTCAAAAACCTTCATTTCTTTTCAACTGAAGAAAGAAAGACATGAATATCTTGGGAAAACGTGGGGGTGAATCAATTATTTTAGTTCTGAAGAGAACTAATCCTTTAATGTCAGGCCCTGGATGCATCACATGAGGTTGAACAATGGTTTGTGTCCCAATTTGGTCTGAGCACGTATGTCTTTTAAGAGAAGCGCAAAAGCTTATTGCTTCTGTCCCATGATGCTTTACTGGGCAAACACATCTTCCATACCAGTAATGGAATGAATAAAATGATTTATTTAGCACAAGCTTCGAGGATATTTGATATGCTTGGCTACGTTTAGCCCATAGCCTCATCATAATGAAACAGCAAGCATCCAGAGCAATGGCAGAGGCCTTCCACGGGAAGAAGCAAGACAAGCCAGCGCCCCAGGCTCTGTTAAATGATGCTCCGCGTCCACAGTCACTCTCTCATTTCTCCTCATGTCAATACCCCTCTGAACGCCTGGTTGGTTTTTTTGTCCGTTTCTGCATAAAAGGCATACAATCTGCCTCTCACATATTTACAAGGAAACAAATGGAGAGGGAACGGCTTTGAGGATGTGTTTTCATGCAGGTTTTCTCTCACATTCTTGGAGTCTTGGGAAATGTGTTGTGACCGAATGTCAGGAAAATATATTGTGGTGTGTTATTGTGGCTTGGCCGCCTCGTTGTTTAGGTACCTGTTAACCAGCGAATGGAACTGTCAGTCCCTGACCCCGCGTCACCCAACATTTTTCTTGCTCAGAGATGTAGCACAGATTCGGGTGCTGATGTTGCCCAGATTTTGGGTCAGATTGGAGCACGCAACTGTTTCTAATATGTCTTCGACTCACAGAGTCTAGTTTTACCACAAAGGCTAGGTCTGCTTTGGCTTGTATAATTCAGCTTGTATAATTACTAAAACATTTTAATTGAGTTACCGCCAATTGCTGCTTGATAGTAGAACTAGTTTGTTGCTAAAGTAAAACAACAAATGACATAGAAAATGGAGTTTTGCATCTCATAGCATTTTGCTTAATCAATTATATTAACAATTCAGAGTAGAACAGACCAGATTTCCAGATTTTAAAGGCAAGCACTAATGGAAGGAAAAGGCTATACAATGATGCAGACAAATACTAAAACAATATGCTCCATGTTTTTCTCTCTCGCTTCGAGTTCTTTTGCAAATATTAGGCTGCTGTCAACAGGGATGGTAGGACAAATAGCCTAGTTTCCCACCATTATATTAGTTGTGGCCTCCTGTGCTTACATTATCAGTGAAATCCATTCCATTTGTTCAGCTTAGTTTGATTCACCATGTTATGATTTTAAAGATGAAAAATGCCTTGTATATATTTCAGCCATGCATTATATATGAAGAAAAATGTGCCAGGGGCCAACATTAGGAATAAGGAATGAGGAATGCTTTTTTTGTAATTATTATTATTTGATGTTTTGCAATAATTATGTTGTTTAATAAAAGGTTTGTGTGGGGAATAGAGTACCAGGCTTTCAATGTCAACAATTGATGATTAGGGTGAGCTGTGATTTTCCTCACATTAAACTCAAAAGGCAGGTAAAATTCAGAGCACGGATAAGTAAAATAATCAACTATAACCATCAGAACACTGGCACAAACACATAGACTCACAGACAAAATGCTTGCACATCTCTACGATTGCAATGGTGGATAACACAAAGTTGATATCCCCTTTGGACGGCGGTCATTGAAGGTAATGAGCCTGACAGAAGTGGCTGCTTACTGAGCACGGCTACTCATGATTGCACTGACCCTTTGTTGCTCCATCTGACATCATTATCCCCCATTGCCATGGTCAAACTCCACAGTCCCAGATACGTGTGTGTCCATATCACAGTTTTCCTCAATCACCAAGACATTTCCTGAACCCCACAACACATTTCTGAAAAAATAACCACAAAATTTTAAAAACACATTTCAAACACTCTATTAAAAACTAAATTATTTAACCAATAGATTTTGTCAAAAAATCATCTGAAACTACATACTTCCTTAATATATTGGTGAAAATGACAGTGACACAAGTAATATGTCTAAATTTACAGTAGCCTCCTCATAAAAGATTGGGCAAAAGAATACGGGTCACCTACTACTTCCGGCGAGATTCTGAAGTGTGCATACAATGGACACTTTACTGGACAACATGGTGAATGTAGTATGTCTGGATTGCATTCATACTACACACATTCATAATAAATTGGAACACAGTATAACTGCAGTAGTAATGCTTATCCACTACACAGTACCAGCTCGACTCTAACTCTTCTCGCCTTTTCCACTGTGTAAAAGTTGTACCTGTACCTGTTTTCAGGGGTTTTTTTGTATCACCTCCAGCGAGGTTCTGAGATAGCTGAGGCGATATTAAAATGTGACATGAAACAATGCCGACTGCTGATTGGTCAGAGAGAGTCGTCACCACTGTTGTGCCTGAACGCGTTCAATGAACGTGAACTGAACGTACGGTTTTACTGCCTGATGAACGTTACAGTGAACTCGTTCATTCTGGTGTCTGTGAATGCACGCTCTCTCAGTTTAACTTCGTACAATAGGGTGCCAGATTTCTATAGAGCCTTCCAGGCGAAAACCTTGCTAAAACACACGTAAACAGGCCTTAATATGTACGAATAAACACCCAATCTGGCAACACCAGACACCAGTGTCACACCGCGTGGCAGCCGTCGACAAAGCAGCGAGCGAGGAGGCGTCGTATGACCATTTAAACCGATTTTATGACGAGGTCGGTGAGGATGGGAAAAATCGCACATTTCTGTGCAAACTTTGCCTGTCGAGTAAAATAATTGTTGGAGATGGAGTATCCAGCATAACCCCGCCATTTTTAAATAGTTTTGCCAGAGATAGTTACTAAACTTACTACTATTATTACGGAAGAATACGCCGTGGTCAAACGAGGAGGTGCAGACTTTTCTTTGTTTGGTTGCCAAAGAGAGGATTGCAGCGAGAGCTTGATTGGGCAGCAAGGAACGAAAGGCGTCGCTATGATGACCGGGTACTATTTGTTGTGATACTGTCTGCAATAAACGGAGAAAAAAACGGTAACATACTGGAAAAGCACCAAATTGCTACTAGCTATGATAATGCAGCGTTCCAGGCAGGTTTTTGTAGCACGTAAATCAACTGACTTCAAACCACAACTTCAAACGACGACTTACAACTTTGTACCATTCCAGGCCAGTCATGCCAAACTACCTGGGCGCAAGGAATTGTGGTAGCTAGATGTAAACAAATCAGGTGCGTTTCCCGTACAACGACGTAGTTCCCTGCTTCACTACCATAGTACGACTGTTTCCCAAAATCCACAGTCGCAAAGTATCGTTCAACCACATTGGTTTTGCACGTGGTGGAGTAATAACTACTTTTAATTAAACTGTTTGAGATCCAATTAAAGCTAGATTTGTTTTACATACATTATGTCACAAACGAGACTCCGCTGTTCCTCCTGCTCACCACCAGAGGGAACTCTCTCCCTGAATATTAAACCATTTTGAACTACAATTCCCACATACCTGGCACTGATTACCTCACACCTGACTTTCATCAGTGGACTAGGTGCTCTCAGACTCACCCTCATTGCGAAGTTATGTATTTACCCTGGTGATCAACTCTGAGTGGTTCTTCCTGTGTTTTGTCTTCCCGTGGATTACCTTTGGACTGTTTATTCTCATCTTGATTCTTTGCTGCCTGCCCTGGACTATATTCATACTGGACTGGTTTATGTGAGTTTGCCGCCTGCCCTGATCTTATGCCTGTTTATGGATTACGAGTTGCCTTATCTCTGCTGTTGTGTTTGCTGGTGATTGACCCTGAGTGTATGACAACGATTAAAATAAAACTGCAAATGGATTCTCATTCTCCTGAAGCTTCATTACACATTACATACATGTCATCTAAAGACTATTTCTTATTGTTCTCAGTTGATTTGCTTTATTACCAGACTCAAATGGCTCGTTCTTACATAGTAGAGCACGTTTGCACATGCGCACTCTTCAAAGACGTTACTTTAAATATTTTGAAAAACTAAAAGGTGTAAATTCCATTTTTTATGTATTCTAAAAAAGAAAACAGTTGTACTGAATGTCAGCTTACTTATTTTGCTCAAGATAAGGATTTATTACCTCCAAATGTCATGCAATATAGAAACGATGCCTCTGACCACATGTTGTTCAAAAACCACACAACTTTGCAATGCTGTTTGCGAATGTTCGCTGGAACGATGGTTTTGGGAAACACTGACTCATTGAACTATGCTGATAACTGATGGAACTTGCGACCATAGTCGCACCCAGCATGGTGGAATTGCACGAGGCTTATGCGCATTTGTAATAATTCCTGTTGTCAAAGGTGCTTACTCCATGTTTATTTGAGGGAAACTAAGGAGGAAAAATGGCACATAAGGCAAGATAAGCTGTTATACCTTTTATTTTACCATATTTGTAAATGATGGTATTAATTTATCCTTGCACTCAATGGACTGAAAACTAGTTAACGTTGTATTGTCCTAAAGTATATTCTCACCGTGTACCGCCTGTAGAAACACTGCATCCGCAGGGGCTGTCATTGTTGTTTTTTTATGGTTTCGCGGGCTATATGACGTCAGAGGTCATAACTGGGAGTACATCGATCTAGTACGAGTTCACGGGTGGGAAGTCATGGGTTTGACTGCCGTTACAGTACACTTTCACAGTTTCACGGGTATAAGGTTGGAAAAACACAGGTTACAGGTTACCTGGAATGCGGCATAACAGAAATTTCTTCTATCAAAAGAACCTTGTGATCGTAATACTACTTTAAATGATATAGATTAGTTTGCAAGTAAAAAATTATAGCCTACAATATATTCCTTTAAAACATTTTTACATGTTTGGTTTTGTGCTTAGAGTAGACAACTGCTTGCATGGGAAGATGGTGAGTCATCTGAATAAGAAGTATATTCACTACTGGGGAAACAATAAGTTTTGATTTGAAAGAACTACATGAAACATTTCCTGAAAAACAGTTTTTGAAAACAAAATGCAATATAAAAAAACTGCTCAAATATTCAACCACATAGAATAAGAGAAAATGCTCTTTCTTTGAAGAAATATATTTATTCAGAAACACCATATTGTCTCCTTATGAACTTCAGACAAATCTCTAAGGTCAAATCTTCACAATCCACTTCTGTTGGTTGCTCAAGTACTGTATATTTCTGCCATATACCTTCCAGCTTTCTATAGAAGAGGACAATGACATGTTCAACTACAACAGCACAGGCCTCGTGAGAGACAAATGTTCTCTGTGGCCTTGCTCTCCCTCCTCCCCTTCTACTTTCTTTCACTTGTACTCTTCCTCTAGTCTAAAAACTGTCTAGTTTGGAATTCAAAAGGCAAAGAACTAACCTGTGACCTTTTAAAAAATCCTGAGGATACTGAGCAACTGTATCTCCGCTTGTGAGGAAATTGTATGAATTTTAAAAAATTCTTGAACATTAGTTGTAAGTAGTCTTTGTTTGATATCTTTGAGGTCATATGCTAGTGCACTCCTAAAATTTACCACAACTGTAGCAGAAATATGCTTTTTTTTCTCCCCCTGGAAATTTGTTTCTGAAAAAAACTTAACTTATCCTGCACATTAGATTGCTGTCCAATCAAATGTTTTCTAGAGAAATCGCTCCCCTTGTTACCATCTGCCACTGAGCAAGAAAAAAAAGAAATATTGGATGTTCCCAAACGTACCGTTTCAATAGGAAATACAGGAAATACAGCAGTCAAGCCATTTCCATGGATCTTGTGAAACCTGCAACTTACAAAATAACATATAACTTAACATAATAACCATATTGCTGTATGAAATTAATGCTTGCCGAATGAGACTCCACTCACTCAAAGTTGTTTTTATTTTTCTATTTTTTTTATTTTTTTGCTTCAGATTAATTCATTTTTGAACTTGGCGTTTATTGTTATTATGTTAATAATGATAATGTATGCCATAATCTAAACGGTACAATTTTAATCTAAAGGATATCTTGTGGAGTGAGGGGAACTATAATGCATTATTTCTGAATGTAAAAATTAAATGTGATTTTTACACCGATCCAACTTTTTTTTTTTTTTTTTTTTGGTGCAATTTTGACCAGCTGCAACTTTTCTGGAAATGGTGGTAATCTGTATTGCAATCATAAACTTTTGTAAATGTAAATTAGAGATTGTAGTATTTACAATACTGTAGCATTACAGCTATATAAGAATCCATGAGTTTAATTTAGATTTGAGGGATTTGGGGGTAAAATGGGCCGTTTTGCTCTGACAGTTTGATGGCATGGCTTGAAAAATGGAAGCACTATATGCTGTTCCCAAAGTAGCACTTTCATTCCTCCAGGGTCAAAACAGCAATTTTTAAAACCATTGCTTTATTTACAGTACAGTTGCAGAAGTTAAAGACAGCCAGAGAAATCTGCTGCACTCTCCATCAGACAAATAGGAACACAGTCAGGTGTGAGCTGAAAGGGTCCACAAAATAGTTTTCTCTCCCCTCTCTGTGGGTAGTTATCTCGACAGTCCTATATACTGCTCCCTTTTTTCACTCTGGGATATACTGTAATAAACCGTGCAGTATAAATCAAAAACAAGATAAAACTTTAACACCTTGAAAGAACCTACTACAGCATGTATATTTGTCACAGATGCTTTTCAGTATTGGCTACACTGATCTACGGGTATTAAGTTTTCCATGAGTGTTCATAAACTCTTGAGTCGTTACGTGGGCAGTGATTGTTTTTCTGCAGACGTTTATTCAGAGATTCAGACTGTTTTGTGTTTTTTATTTGGAAAGGGCTTGATGCCAGATTAAAAGCAGTAATGCGGTAATGCCCGTGCAGAAATTGTGCTCGTGCAGAGCTTGCGCTTCCCTTGTTCATTAGGGAAGAAAAACAGAGTATACATCAACTTGACACAAACAGAAGTCTTGTGTTGTGGCATAATTAATCATATCCTGACAAAGTCTCACGTTTAATGAGCAATCTAAGATTGTAAATAGCCCATCATGAAATGCTGCTCAAATCCATGTTGCAAAAATATATCACAATGTCAAATTAAAATATACCGTATGCACATAAACTCCATCAAACTTCAGATTTTGGGGAGAACTTATGTTTGGACCAGCTTTTGTTTGATAGTAGTCCCATATATACGATGTGTTTTATAGATTGATTGCTTTTAAAAATAATAGTAATTTTATGCAGAGATTTTAATTCTAAAGGGGTATAAATACAGTTAAATAAATAAAAAAGGAGGGTTGTCAATTGCATTATTTTAAACTCGAAGTGAATTAACTGCATAGTTTTTCAAATATATAAATGCATCATTATTTCCATCTAATATGCATTAGTGAATTTTATTAATTCTTTATTTAAAATATGTCTTAAAATATGTCAGTGCCATTGATTTGTCTCAAGATAAACACCAGTATAAAAGCTTAAAGGAGTAGTTCACTTAAAAAAAAAAAACTTTTGAAAAGAAATTAAGGTTTTTGATGAAAACATTCAGCATTTTTCTCCATATAATGCACTTTACTGGGAACTCAAATGTTCAAGGTCCAAAAGACAGTTTCAGTGCGAACTGTTCAAAGGTCTTTAAATGACACCAGACGATAAAATAAGGCTCTTATCAAGCGAACGATCACTCGTTTTATGTATAAATAACAAAGTTTAAGTTTTATAAGCTCAAATGCTTGCCTTGCTCTGTTCTGTGACGCACGTTTGTGACTCTCCTGTTCAAACTCGTTCATTAAAATTAACTTTTCTTTTTTCAGAGTCGTTTGGTTCATTCAACCAACGAATTGACTCGGAAAAAGATTTGTTCATTTCTGAACAGGAGAGTCACAGAACAGAGCAAGGCGAGCATTTGAGCTTATAAAACTTAAACTTTGTTGTTTTATTTATTAAATGAGCGATCATTTCGCTTTATAAGACCCTTATTCATCGTCTGGAATCGTTTAAAGCTTTTTGAACAGTTTGCACTGAAACTGTCTTTTGGACCTTGAACTGTTTGGTTCCCAGTAAAGTGCATTAAATGGAGAAAAATCCTGGAATGTTTTCATCAAAAAACAAAACAATTTTTGTTGACTGAAGAAAGAAAGATGTGGACATCTTGGATGACATGGGGTGAGTAAATTATCAGCAAAAGATTTTTAAAAGTGAACTACTCCTTTAAATGTCCTAATTGAACAAAGGCCTATACTGACTTAGTCTAAACCCTGCTGTGAAACCAGACCAGAGACTCAGATTGTGTATGGAACTTAATAGTTAATAATACGATTGTAGCATTAATTCTTTGTCCGAACCATCAGCTAGTCTAACCGCATGTGCAAGAGAAGTAAATCACAACTTGTGGAGAGACTCTGAAGAATGGATTTTGTTGTCGTGAAGCGTTAGGATTAACTGGCCAGCTTAGACAGACAGAATGATTGGCACAAATCTGAAGACAATTCCCCGGGGTGAATCGTTGAGAGAGAAAGAGCGTGGAGGCATAGGGAAGAACAGTGTTTACTGGATTGCGTGCCGTCATGGATTTACGGGTTTGAGAAGAGAAAGGGCTGAAAAGCCATATAGCCGAATGAGATGCACATCCTCTCAAGCCTCATAGACAACCTGCCAGCTATCATAGCATCCCTGACACTTGTCTGGTGGCATGACGAAGCTTAAAGCCGCCTGCTGCATGACCCGTGCAGATTCAGCAAAGGCTTCTTGAAATGCTGTCTGGGAAACCGAAGCAGTCTGGCCATTTCTATGAGAGGGAATGGGAGACAGGCGTCATCGGAGAGATTGCCTTTACGATGAGTTGTTAAATTCAACCAAAGTGACCATTAAAGAACTCGTTGCACTCGGGAGTTTATATCTGGCTCCCCATTATTAACTAAATAAATCCTCCCCGGTTAGCGAATGTCCTGCCTAACCTACATGCAAAACAAGTCATTTCCTACATGTGAATCCCAAACCAGTAACTCAGTCTTAGGTTTTATTGGCTGTAAAATAAGGCCATACAGAGGTCCGGTTAATCATACGTGTTACGATGTTCATTTGCCCATGTGATTTGTGCCACGTTTTTGCTCAAATAACTCATTTTAGTTTAAAAAAAAAAACTCTCTGTGCACACCAACAATTTCCAAAAACGTTCTTGTCCACACTGAAACAGGTGCCATATTTTTATAATTTACTCACCCCCATGTCATCCAAGAAGTCCATGTCTTTCTTTCTTCAGTCAAAAAGAAATTAAGAAATTAAAACATTACAGGATTTTTTTTCCATAATAATGCACTTTACTGGTAACCAAACGGTTCAGGTCCAAAACACTTTCAGTACAAACTGCAAACAGTTCAAATGGCTTTAATCGATTCCAGACGATGAATAAGGGTCTTATCAAGCGAAACGATCGCTCATTTAATAAATAAATATCAAAGTTTAAGTTTTATAAGCTCAAATGCTCGCCTTGCTCTGTTCTGTGATGCACGTTTGTGACTCTCCTGTTCCAACTCGTTTATAAAAATGAACAAATCTTTTTCCGAGTCAATTCAATCGTTTCGTTCATTGAATTAACCAAATGACTTTAAATCCTTTAAATCATCATACTGTGCATGTGTAAAACATAACATCATACTCGTTAAGATGATACCCATAGACCAGACACAATACAGTTATTATGCTATTCTTCTGGAACATACACTTTATTAGCAAAATTTCCAACCACTTAGTCAAGTCACCTTTATTTAGTGCTTTATACAATACAGGCTGTTTCAAAGCAACTTTTACAGGGATAAACAGGAAATACAGATTCAATGATGCTGAGAAATGATGTGCCTATACTCTGTTGTAAATCCACTCTAAAAAAACAATAGTAAACAGTCATTATTCATTCAGTCATTACTGGTTCGTCCAGGTCACACATTTACACATTTATCACCGTTGGTCTGGTCCATTGGTCACCATTGGACTGGTCTAAAATGCTTTTTAAATTTTAATACAGCAATTTTAATGAGTTTTTTCAACTCCACATCATTTGAATATCAGAGATTGATGTCTGTCAAAAAAAAATGACATGCACAATACACAGTGGTATTTACGAAAAGCAGAGGTCCAGCGAGTACACGCAGTTCCTTATCGAGAAAATGGCAGCCTGAACAAATTCAACATGCTGTCTGTCAGAGTCGATAATACGCATAAAGGCCCGTACCCACCGGCCCGAATATCAGCACGTGTTATTCATCATCGTTTTTTGTGTTCACACCCAAGCCTTTTTTCGCTGACAATGAGCCGAGTGAACATGCAAATTCATTCCCTGACATTAGATGGTGCCCTTTTGCTCTTATCTGCAATACCACTCCATAACAGTTCTCTTTTATCAAGATGTTTGTAGTCACAGTTGCATTTGTCACATGGTTCTTTATGTTCTAACACCAATGAGACCAGCAGCTCTACATTCATCTTGCCTTGCACCTTCCTCACCTTATTTATTCCTGGCAGTGTAGACGGTGACGCTTCTTGGCGTAGATCTTCTTCTCCGTTACGTCTGTGTGCTCGGCAAGACCGTTTTGTGTTTGAGCGCCCCAAGTTGTGTTTTACTGTGCCTTCAGAAGCTCCAAACACGTGAGCAAAAGCCATAATCTCATTGGCCGGATAGTTTCTGACGCAGCACATCAAAAAAAAAAAAAAAAAAAAAAAAACGAACAGAAAACGAATAAAAAAAATTAGGTTTTACCTGTGCATTCACACCGGACGCAAATAGCGGTGTCAAATTAGCGCCTGATGTGTCTAGTTTGATGCTTGACCACTTTGTGTTAATTTGCGTGTTAAGAGTGAAACTGACGCGCGTGAAAACACAAGTTTGAAACGAAATTTACACGCGTGATGTGTGTCAATCGAATCCGTTGCGGCCATTTTATTATGTCGACCGAGCATTCATCGAGAAAGTTCACAGATCTGTATTTACTCTGGAGAGCTAGAACAGCGGCGTGGGGATCATCGTCACCGTGTCCACCGGACTCTTTCGGAGGCGAAACGTTTAACTGAGCTTTCACCATTTGCTCGCTCCAGTTGTTTTGTTGTGCATAATCCCACCATGCATTTAGTCGTATTACAAAATAATTTATTGAAGCATCTAGATACTTCACCATGTGAGCAAGCAGCTAGGCTCCTGATTGGTTAACGCGGCGTGAATTGACGCCAAAGTTCAGATTTTTCAACTTGGGCGGCAGACGCGAATCCGCGTCAAACATGTGAATGCACAAATAGCACTAACTAAATCATTCGCGCTGAACGCGCCAGACGCTCAATTGCGGCATTCACGTGAACAAGGCGTATTTGCATCTTCTGCGCCACGCTCTACGCCTCATTCGCGACGCAGGAATTTGTTTACGTGCGTAACACGTCTTTGCATTCACTTAACATTGAAATCATTCGCACCTGACGCGTTATTCGCGTGTTGGTTCCGTGTTGGTGTGCACACTCACATTGGTGCCCATTGTTTAGTCATGAGGCACATGTTTAGTCATTAGTAAATATCGGCAAATATCGCGTGCAAAATTCATCCCGGTGTGAACAGGCCTTAATATATAACGCACGCAAGTATGCATTTTTCTTCACTCACTGAATTTGAATCGGCATGATCAGGGAACTAAGTGAAATACTTCACACTATACAAAAAGAGAATACACGCCAATCTGATTGAGTGTCGTTCAACATGTTTTGGTTTTGACAGACTTATGTAAATTTGGTTTCTGAAATTCCTGATGTAAATATTTTCATAATTTTCTACTCTTGGCATATTTTTTTTTCTTTTTCATCATTTTGGCAATAGATGAACTGTTAAATGACTGATCTTGAGATGAGTCCCTGTAGTCATCTAATTTGTCTCTCATTTGCTGATGTAATATACATTATAAACATGATATACTGATTTTTTTTTATAAAATGTATTTTGATCACTATTTTCTCAGTTGTTTAAAAGATTCAAATGTTTTACATGATTTGTTACATTTAATTACCACTTAGCAAATTTTGACTGAACACACATCATCGGTTTAGATTAGCCAACCTTAGTCCATACAACATGAAAATGCCATTTTCAAATTGATCCACTTGGGAAAGCCAAAGCAGAAGACCAAAGCATTTAAAAAAAAAAAAAAAAACGTGTTTTCAAATGTATCTGGATTAGTGTAGACGTAGCCTCAATTTTCAGATAAAAGCAGTATTCTTACATCTTACAGCTTGAGGGGAAGGAAGAGACAGCAACCGACAGGACAACACGAACATCATCAGCAGGGCCTCTGGAGAACCGAGGCCACCCCTCCCTCCGGGTGCTGCCTCTAGGTCTCAGACTCACTCCCAGCAAATAAAAACGTCTTGGACTGCAACCACATTAGCAGGGATGGCGAGGACAGATTTTCAACATAAAAAGAATGAACCACCCTAGAGCAAGCTGCAGCAGGCAGAGAGCAGCAGACCATAAGCATGAAACTTGGTGCAAACAGTGTTTTGGCAGGCGTCTGTGCAGTGGGAGCAGAGGCTGGACTCTGTGCAAAACACCTCAGAGGAGGCATAAAGAGAGAAACAACCAACTTTTTCAGCAGATCCTCCATGCATCGATGTATTGATGTCTTAGTGTGGTGCATGGGCGTTGGCGGCCAAGACTATTAACTGAGAGAAAGCTATAGCGGAGCAATTGACAGGTCTCCAAATGACTAGAAGAAAAACAGATGCATTCACGCGCAGCACATCGAAAAGTGGTTTCTCTGTATTTAAAACCATTATTTTATTTTCACAAAAACAACTGGGTAATCATTTATGGAGGTAGTGCTAGGAATCATGTAGCTTGTGTTATTCATAATGTATTGAAGATCTTCTTGTTCTTAACTTCATGGTCATGTTCCTACATATTATTAAATATACTAGCAATATTACTTACTGTAGCGCCAGATCACTCATTAAAATCCAACACAGGTTTGAGATTTGGCTGGTTACCATGGCTTTGTTAGCCCCTGCTGGTAGATGCTGTTACTGCAACATCAGTCTGTAAAAAGCATATTTGTCCATTTAAATTCCCTGCTTTGTTTTGTGGTCTGTAGGATTGTCTTAATACTTTTAAATCAGAAAGGATGCATTAAATTGTTTAAGATTGACAAGAAAGGCATTTGCAATGTCGGTAGCCAATTCAATGAGGCAAGAACAGTGGAGATATGATCCCTTTTCTTGAGATCCTGTTAATAATCTGGCTGCTGAGTTTTGAACCATAACCGAGACAGTGTAGTTTGAGGTTGGCCAACATACAGAGAATTACAATAGTCCAATCAAGACGAAATTAGTGCATGAATCACAATTTCAAGGTCTTTATTAGAGAGAAAGTTTTTTCACTTTTGCTATTGATCGAAGTTGAAAGTAGCTACTCTTTACAACTGCATTTACATACTTATCGAATTGGAGAAGGGGATCAAAATGGACTCCAAGGTTTTTTGCATGATTGTGCAGGTTGTTACTTAAATGTCTAGCTGTGTTTTTATGGAGTTGTTGTTAGCAGCAGGACCCAGTAGAAGCACTTCTTAGTTATTTGCGGTGAGTGAGTTATTTGTCATCCAGGTCTTGAGTTCCTTGAGGCATGTGAACAGGTTGTCTAATGAAATGTCATCATCTGGTTTGATTGGGAGATATAGTTGGAGGTCATCAGCATAACATTAATAATTTATGTTATATTTCTTGAATATTGAGCCTAAAGGTAACATGTAGAGAGAAAACAAAAGAGGGCCAAGAATGGATCCTTGTGGAACGCCACAATGGATCGGCACAGATGGTGAAGTGAATGACTCGATATTTATTACAGAAAAGGTCCTTCCTTTTAAGTACAAGGCGGAACACTGCAGAGCAAGGCCCCCGACTCCAACAACATACTGCAGTCGTCTCAGAAGAATATCAAGATCAATGGTGTCAAATATGGCACTCAAATCCAAAAGTATCAGGACAACAGAACACCCAGAATCAGTGGACAATAGAATGTCTTTGTGACCTTTAGCAATGCTGACTCAGTGCTATGCGGCACTCTAAAACCAGATTGAAATGGGTCTAGAATATTAAAAGTATCCAGGTGTGAGGTAAACTAACAGTGCAGCTTTTTCCAAAATCTTTTGGAAACCTTTATTGTCATTGAAAGGGAGTTTAGAGATAGGCCGGTATTAAATCAATTCAGTTTTGTTGAGCATAAAAGACTTCTGAAAAACTGTATTCTGATATAAGAATTTTATACAAATTACAACACCTAGCAAATTATATTATAATAGGTGCATTTTGTTATGAGATTATATATCACTAATATGTCAATTGTTGTATTACTAATAACATTTTTATAATATACCATACTTTACATATTCTTTCGTAAATGAAAAACTGTTGCTTTATTTACCTTAAAGGGGGGGGGGGGGGGTTACTGCAATTTTTCATGACTTTTTTTTTTTTTAATAGTGTGTAATGTTGCTGTTGGTGTATGAACAGTATCTGCAAAGTTGCAGCACTGAATGTTCAGTGTAAGCAGACATATCATCTTTTAAAAATCAGGAAGTATAATTGCCTACAAAAACGACTCGATTGGGACTACAGGGTTTTAGACATCACTAACCCACACATTTGCATCAACCCCTCCCTCCGGAATACGCAAAAAAGGGCATGCGCATATTTCTGCAGCACGTTGAGGGTGTTATGTTCACCCAGCTTTCAGGTCTTTTGTGTTTGGACTTCCCATGGACACTGTAGTTTGTCAACAATGGATACAATTTATGTTTGATTATGTTACTGAAAATGACGATCATAATCTAGCTCTCTGTGCTGCGCATTTTACGGAAGATAGCTTCCAGAATCTCCACGAATTCAACACCGGATTCAACAAGAAACTGTTACTAAAACATGAAGCAGTTCCGACTTTAAAACCAGTTTTTTCAAATGCCAGCGCTGACTTTATAGCCACTAGGCTGTGAGTTAGGCTATTTTGTGTCTACGACAAACACTTACAAACATTATGGACCTGAATTTTGTATAAGGACTAATGTTGTAAACAGCGGTCTCATCCCAATTCGTCATATAACTGACGTTTTGGGACGTCTTTTGACCATTCGTCAATATACGACTTTTTAGGGCCCCCTTAAACGTCAGTAGATGACTTTATGGGATCCTAACTCTACCCCAGACCTAAACCTAACCCTAAACCCAACTCGTCACCTAACTGACGTTAAAGGTAAAGCGTCAGTTGTATGACGACCCGGGATCGTCATCTACCGACGTTTAAGGGGGCCCTTAAAAGTCGTATATTGACGAATGGTCAAAAGACGTCCCAAAACGGTGTTATTTTAAAAGTATTTTTCATGTATATATGTTTTATGACGTTATTTTTGATTTCGATCAAGAACGTAAACTTGCCAACGCTGTTTGTGTTTAACGTAGCCAGTCAGTTGCTATTGTGTAAAACAAACGAGTATAAAGTAAAACAAAATTAGCAAATTATCAGTCAGAAACGTTTAGTAAGAGCCGTGTGTGGTGAGGTTCTGCTTGACTCTCTTCGACACATATTTACTTCTGGACCGGAGCTCATGACATGCCCGTTTCGCCCGTAAAGGTAATGGGCGTTAACCTTCCGGACAACGTGAGCGACAGATTAGCCAATCACAACACACCGGGCCAAACTAACCAATCTGAGCCCACGGCGTGTTTCTGAGGGAGTGGTTTCATAGAATCTGGAAGTCAACTGCTCGTTCAGGGACAGAGGAGAGCACGGCTGACAATAAAGGTGAAGTTTATGAAAAATAAGACTTTTAAAAAAAAAGAAAAACCACGAATACATGTTATATTGCACCCCATAAACACAATCATGCAAAGAAAAAAAGCAGTCAACCCCCCCCCCCCCCCTTTAAACAAACCTGAAAATCATTAAAGGATAATTCCGGTATTTAACACCTTGAGTCTATTTTGTAGTTTGTTTTGAATGAAATAGAATTGGTGAACTTAGAAATTTTGACAATGGGTCCTGTCTTGACTTTTTGACTATTTTAGAATCGCCTGTGACCGCTTTAGACTGGCTGTCTATGAGCATGCACAAACATGTCCTTAAAACAACTCTTAACATTCATTTTCAAAACTGTGCAACTCACCGAGTGGTTGGTGGTGTTCGTCTGATGATTAAAAACAAATATATCGGCGCAATGTACTGTATGCTTTCAATCCGTGTTGTTTGCTATAGTGGAACTATTTTTTCAGATACCTCACAACCGCGTATAAACTTCCGCTTTGATATTTGAGTCTGAAGCATTAGCACACTCCCGACCACTTGATGGCGACAACCAGGACACTTTATAGAACACAGTGTCTAGCGCACCGTAAAAAAAGTCAAAGACAGAAGAGCACAGTTGCTCTGCTCACACTAGCCTTCTGAGAGACGGAGATCCGAAGCGAAAAGACTACAACCAAATGTAAACAGACCCCTTTCCGTTTCCAGTAGCTAGTGCAGTAATATCAACTGAGCACTGAGTCCTCCAGCAGACATCAATGTCTCAATGATTGATTGATGATATGACCGATAAAACACAACAGAAACGATATTTCGCTACTTTACTTGTTTCGGAACATCAGCGATAACCACCAACCAATGAACAAATGAACGTTAAGGGTTGTTTTATGGACATGTTTGTGCATGCCCATAGACACCCAGTCTAAACCTGATAGGTTTAAAAATAGTCTCAAAAATAATACTTCCTGACTATTAAAATAGTCAAAAAGTTGAGTACAGGACCCATTGTCAAAATTTCTAAGTCCACCACTCTATTTCATTCAAAACAAACTACAAAATAGACTCAAGGTCTTAAATACTGGAATTATCCTTTAACAAGGCCTTTGTCTCAAAATATAGAAATTCATTTCATTGATTTTATCGACACATTTTATAGAATCCGCAAAGAGCAGAGATGAAATCGCGTGGTCCCCAAACCTGACACCCTGATGATGTTGTTGTGTTGGCCCCTTCACACCAGCACCTTCAGCATGCACTGGGACGGTTTGCAGCCGAGTGTGAAGCGGCTGGGATGAGAATCAGCACCTCCAAATCCGAGGCCATGGTCCTCAGTCGGAAAAGGGTGGCTTGCTCACTTCAGGTGGGTGGAGAAATCCTTCTTCAAGTGGAGGAGTTTAAGTATCTTGGGGTTTTGTTCACGAGTGAGGGAAGGATGGAACGCGTAGATTGACAGACGGATCGGTGCAGCTTCTGCAGTAATGCGGTCGATGTACCGGTCTGTTGTGGTGAAGAAGGAGCTGAGCCGTAAGGCAAAGCTCTCGATTCACCGGTCAATCTACGTTCCTACTCTCACCTATGGTCATGAGCTTTGGGTCATGACCAAAAGGACAAGATCCCGGATACAGGCGGCCGAAATGAGCTTTCTCCGCAGGGTGGCTGGGCGATCCCTTAGAGATAGGGTGAGAAGCTCGGTCACTCGGGAGGAGCTCAGAGTAGAGCCGCTGCTCCTCCACATCGAGAGGGGTCAGCTGAGGTGGCTCGGGCATCTGTTCCGGATGCCTCCTGGACGCCTCCCCGGGGAGGTGTTCAGGGCACGTCCCACTGGGCGGAGGCCCCGGGGAAGACCTAGGACACGCTGGAGAGACTATGTCTCCCGGCTGGCCTGGGAACGCCTCGGTGTCCCCCCAGAAGAGCTAGAGGAAGTGTCTAGGGAGAGGGAAGTCTGGGCATCTCTGGTTAGACTGCTGCCCCCGTGACCCGGCCCGGATGAAGCGGAAGAAGAAGAAGAAGATTTTATAGAATATAAAATATTAGATCAAATTAGCACAGAATCAACTTTGTGTTGCTCTCACTTCCGGCGCAGATCACTTCCGGTGCTTTCCGGAGCTTGCGCAGACCGAAGCGCCCGTGCCTTCAGATCACTTGGACGTGGCTGTGGTTAAAAGAGGTAAAAACTACATAAATTATTGTTTCGTGTCTTAGGCCATCAATGTGTATTTACATTTATGAGTCATTAAATCATGTTTAATTTGGACTTCTCTGTGCATGCTCTTTAAGGTGGTGACCATAGACCTGCATTATATAACGGACAGACAAGAACGGTTTGATCTAAAAATATCAAAATTGAAACCACTGCGGAAACAAAGACACCTACATCTTGGATGCCCTTGAGGTAAGCTAAAACATACCAGAAATTAATTTCAAAGTGAACTTTCCCTTTAACATGCTATAAAAAAATATCTGAGAGGAATTTTGAGCTATAACTTCACATACACACTCTAGTGACATCAAAGACCTATTTTACATCTCTGAAAAGGGCATTATAAGACCCCTTTAAGAAAAAGTGCTGAGCTGAACTTTTTGCCATTGAGTGGATTAAAAGAGAATACAGGCAAATGCGCCTTTTACCCTGGTGCCTTTAGCCCAATTGTACTCAATATACATTTTATATATATACAGTATTCAACCTTTAAAGCCCTGGTTTAAAGGTTGAATAGCCTATGTATACGGTCTCACTGACTTACACGGGGGAAAAATGCTGCTTACAGACAGACAAGTGTGTCATATAGCCTAATGTTTGACTCTCACTGAACTAGTTCTCCTCCCTCCCCATCCTCCTGCTCAGGAGTACATTCAGTAATGTTTTGTTATTCCCTTCGGAGCAGTGAGCGAGAGAATATGTCATTGTTCATCGTTAAATGACACTTGACTCCTCCACAATGTAGTTTGCCGCGTCTACTTTATTAATATTTTGTCGCCGCCCCTTCTTTCATATGGCCTTTTTGTCAAGCACAGCTATGGACAACGGCATTCCTGAAAATGAGTTATGCAAATAGAGCGCTGCAAACACACTGATACGTAGACGGCACCATGAGCACATCCGAGGCGTGTAGCAATAAAGAGAGGCTGACAAAGAGAAGGGTCAGTCGTGGAAGGCCGACTGACGTATACTGTCTGAGGCGAAAGCGAAAACGCGAGTGAATCATTGCTCTCAGCCGATCCTCCCCTAAAGATGGTAATCTACTGTAAATCAATGAGCACCCACATCGACTACACGTCTCCACGCTGACACAGCTTAATGACCGGCCAGGTCCAGCCTTAAAATCACACACCAAATGAGTTCAAATAAATAATGACCGGTTTAAGTGTCCGCTGTCCCAGGGGTCTCTGTCAAAATCGGCAAGTGCAAATGAGTTGCAAATTTATGGAGATACAACAAGCTCTGGAGGAACATCCTGCATTAGAGTTGACAAATTGAAAAGGGGGGAATGCCCAGGAACCATGTTTCTTGCTGCCAAATACGACAGTTAATCTGCACACACTCTCTCAGGCTGCTTAATTCCCTATAAAACCTATAAAACCATATTTTTTTGCACTCACACTCCTCTGAGTTTAATTTCGAGATCTCCCAGATGACAGCCAATACAACAGGCTGTGTTTTCCCTCTGCAGGCCGATAGCTTTCAGTCAGCGTGCAATAAAAAGGGTATTTATGAACAAGAATACTCCCTCTGTCTCACTGGGATGTCTTGATGTTTCTGCCACCCGTAAAGTGGAATATGGACTATTTCCTGGGAGAGGTGCAGATTTTAAGTTCACATCCACACGCTCTTTTTCACATCTGGTGCGCATTAGGAGCAATTACAGAGAATTTGTAAAATGCTCTCAAACTCGCTTTCCACCATGATAGAACGCCTGTTGACAACTTGATTTAGATTGTTTGCTCCAATGGATGCTGAGCATAAAGTTTGTCAAGCAGGCTGCAAACTCAATTCGCAAAAATCTTCATTGATTTTTTTTCCTCCACACATTGGGAAATGTTTTGTGGGCACTTCAGTTGCTTTAAAAAAGAAGATCAGATACTGTTTTTCAAGGAGTTGCACCAGTGCTTAGAGCTTTATTGGGTCATAGTGCTGTCTCTATAGTGCGCATTTAAGGGAATGAACCTGTACAGGTTATAAAACATCGCTGGTACTCCCATTTCAGACTACCACCAGTGAAAGTTACTGTTCAAGACTTCAAGCTGAACAATCACTCATAGGTTTGACAGCAGTGGAGAATGGGGTAAGCTGTGCCTCTTTTTTACTTAATTTATCCTGTAGTCAAGAAGAATAGAGACAAATAAACTAAAACATACAGTCGGCAATGCGTCATAGTTGGTCGGCGTGGTCGGCGTGGGGAAAGCAGCGTGACCATCGTATGTACAGTATTTGAATGACAAAAATGTCATTTTGCGAGTCATTGATGTCTGCCGACCGGCAACGGTACATTGCAAAATGAACTGTAATAGGTTATGATTGCCCTTATTTAATTAAAAAACTGGGTCAATGACCCAACCAAATGGCCGGAGGTGTCGTTTCCAGACTATTGTTGAATCTCCAGGTAAGACATCGCGTTAGCTACCAGTAACATAACTCAATCAACTTGCGTATAAGTTACTATAAGTCCATAAAACCTTGTCACTTACCAATTTGTACGTAGACCAAACTATTAATCCTTTTGTAAAACGGTGATCAGTTGTAGTAGCTACGAAGTTGCCGAGGGACTTTGCTGACAGTTCTCCGAATTCTCACAGACTGCAGTCTGTATTGAGCTGATAACCTTCAGCTGATAACGCTAATGTGAATGAGACATCCCTTATGAAAAACAACTATAGGAATATTGTAGTATTTTAGGACAAAATATTATAGTACCGTTAATCCTATAGGAATTCTATAGTATTTTGGGACATAGCACAGAAGTAGAGAGGTATTACAGAACATCACAGAAGTATTGTACACTACTATAGAAAACTTATAGCCATAGGATTACTATAGTTATTTTTCGTAAGGGATGTAATGTCAGACAAATCTGGCCTACTGCCTAATACGAGTTAAACATTTACTACTATTTCACACAGGGATATACTCACGCAGTAATCTAACAAGTTATGATTAATTTGGCCATTTTGTCTCTAATCCGGTTCTGTATGTATGTAAGAAAGGATGTAGAACTTCAATTTATAATTTGTTAGTTTATTAGTGGTACAGAAAACGACACAGCAACTCTTCGGCATGATTGTCGCATGTATTTCAATGAGCGCCAAGGCAATGTTTTCCCCCATGGGCTAAATTCACATCACGTGACGGGGCGTTCCTGGGGCGTTCCCAGACCAACCGACTGTATCTATACCCTTTAAAATTTGGGGAATGTGAGAATGTTTGTTTGTTTTTGAAATAAGTATCTGGTCTCACTAAGGCTGCATTAATTAGTTTTTTGTTTTTTTTAAAGTAAATTAAATGTAATTTATTCCTGTGATGTAAAGCTGAATTTTCAGCATCATTACTCCAGTCTTCAGTGTCACATGATCGTTCAGAAATCCTTCGAATATGATGATTTGATGCTCAAGAAACATTTCTGATCAATATTGAAAACAGTTGTGCTGCTTAATATTTTGTGGAGACCATGCACACTTTTATCAGGATGCTTGACTGAATTGAACATTCAAAATAACACCATTTGAAATACATTTTGCAGCAAAGTTAAAGTCTTTACTGTGACTTTTGTTAAATTTGTGTTTTTGTTCTTCTTTTTTTTAAAAATATGAACATGCACATGTTGTTCACACAAGACAAATATCAACACTCAAAGTTAATTAAATAATGTATTATGCATTGTCCTACTCAAAAAGATTATTCTACTTCAAATTGTTCACCTATCTATCTGATCTTTTTTTAGGAAAATACATGACAACTGTATTAATTTTCTTTTTAGTGCCTCTTCAAATTCAAAAAGCTGGATTTCCTGGATTTGGCTCTAAATCACAATCGATTACTTATATACAGCTTACACACAAACAAATATTACCTCGCTCTCCCCTACCTGTATTGCGTAAAGTTATGCGTACCCTGTATATGCTGTGATTGACATTGACACTTGAACACATGGACTCTGGAGAAGCGGTGTTTAAAAAATCATTTGTGGTCTAACTAAGTGACAAAGGAAACTTGTTAGGGGATACAATGATCTATATTCCTCCTGAAGACAGAAGGAACCGAACAGCTGTTTCCTCTCAGGAGACAGAAGCCAGGAGCCCCATGCGAAATCGCCCAGCTTTTTGTAGGCTTAATCACAAACAGTAAGGACCAGTAATCCATTGTCAGCGGACAAATGACCCCAGACCCAGAGAAGTGCAATTACAGCTGTGCCGATCACTACTCTTTCTCACCCAAAACACTTGACCTGAATTTAAAAATGCAGTCATTGCTCTCCACTCACTATTCTTTTCATGCCAACTTTCCAACGGCCCTGTCATTACATAACAACAATGGAACACTTTCTGTGGAGTATTATCCAGCAGACACAAATAAAGAAAACCAAAAGTCCTTTCATCTGCCCTGTGGGTCATTAAAAGCGCCAAAGGAAATGCCTCTGCCGTGCCCTCGTTTATCCCTTAATCCGCTTTAATTAATTCCCTTTCATTTACCTTGGTTAGCAGGAATCAATAGCACAGGTTGCACTTAATTTGACAAATGTTCTTTCTCTTAATCCCACAGTGCCTTAATGGATTTTGGGGGGGTCTTTCTTAAAGTGTGCTGCGTTCTTAATGAGTTGGGTCATTGATCTAGCCAATCTTCCAAAAATTTGCAAGCCCCTCAATTTACTGCTATGGGTATAATCATAGGGATGGTCGGAACACGAATTTCCGAAAACCAACGCTGCACTATATCGTGCCAAAGGAGCCTATGAGCGGGTCTACCACAGACGACAGGAATGAATAATGTAATAAATACTTGTGTGAAGTATAAAATCATTGGTTACCCGTAAGCAAATCACATAACGTTTGGTTATGGCGTGTGTTATTTGCAAGCTCCCACTCTAAACACATGTATGAATGGAAAACGAAACCATTGAACGAAATACCAGAGTAATCATTGCTACCTCCTTAACCTGATCCTCCAAGTGTGCAACCAAGGGGACACAATCACAACTATCGCCTTGCTGGCCTTTGGCCTCCCCAGTTTCTCACTGATGATCGGTAATAGTTGATAAATGTAAACTTTTCCCAAAACCAGGAATAGGGCCACATCACCTCCATTCAAAATATTTAACAAACAATCTTCTTGTTCAGGCTTCAGTTTACAAATGCCGGGAATATTCTCCATATCCGCGTCGTTTCCAATTTCCCTAACCCAAAATACAATCTAAAACTCGGTGCTTAGCGTCTACGTCACAGCTCTCAGCCCACCCTCTGTTCGTTGCTTGGCGACTGTTTTCAGGCCAGAGGAAAACGTCTCAGGTTATGACTGTAACCATCGTTCCCTGAGAAATGGAACGAGATGATGCTGTCAACGACGCTTTGGGAACACCCGGCGTGATTGCGTCTAAAGCATCTATGTCAACTAGTCCAGTGGAAAGAATGAACGTCACGGGCGGGTGACATCATAACCAGGAAGAGATAAAAGCGCATTCGATGAAAGCCGACACTTAGCTTCGAAATTTGCTGAAGCAAGCCAATCACAGGGATGCAGGAAGTATGGCAGGGTGACACATCGTCTTGCTCCCTTTCTCAGGGAACTATGGTTACAGTCGTAAGGTCACAGGCGGGTGACGCAATATGTGTTACTATATATATATATATATATATTAGAGCTGTCAGTTAAACGCGTTATTAACGGCGTTAACGCAAACCCATTTTAACGGCGTTAATGTTTTTATCGCGCGATTAACGGTCTTTTTGTCCTAGCAAACTTTGTAGTTTTTTCACATACTTTTGCAACAGGATGTGGCATGCGTCCTGATCCATTGCGGCGTCTCGCGCTCGTCATCCACTCAAAGCCGGCTCGCAAGCCCAAACGAGTGTGTGCGGCGTGCCTGTTGTTTTGTTTCCGGTCTAGCTAGATCCGCTTGCCGCTTGGTCAGAGAAGCAACGAAACGTCCCTCGACGTGTGTGCCGCACACACTCGTTTCAGCTTGCGAGCCGGCCAAATAGTAACGTTATGTTTTGAGTGGATGACGAGCGCGACATGCCGAAATGGATGCCAATGAGATTCTGAATGTAAAGTTTACTTTTAAAAAGTTGCCAAATTGTCCCATTGACAAGACCAAAGCGATCTGTATGTTTTGTCATTATGAACTGTGCTATCATCATCGCAGCACGTCCAGCCTGAAACACCACTTGATGATGGCCAAGCAAACACACACACAAACACAGATGATGCAAATTCTCCACCCCTCGTCAATATCAGGACCTCGTCAGTATTTCTTTCACCCTTTTATTGATGGACAGTGTTGCATTGTGTGAGAGATTATTTAGGCTATATATGTTAGAGTGAAATTGAACACTATTCCAATGTTATTTTCAATAATAATAATAAAAAAAAAACATTTGCACTAAACAAGCCAATCCACTTTTCCATGTTGATAAGAGCATTAAAATGAAAAAAAAAAAATGCAACAAAAAGAAATCAAAAGACATTAAGAATAGATAAAAATGTGCGATTAATCGCGAAGTTAACTATGACATTAATGCGATTAATCGCGATTAAATATTTTAATCGTTTGACAGCACTAATATATATATATATATATATATATATATATATATATATATATATATATATATATATATATAAACTCCCTATTATATGGTATACATTCTTAGACGCCTGGCCTCATAGATATGTCAATTGCTTTAACACTTTATTTATATGTAAAGAACCCTTGCTTGTAAAGCGGGAACTTCTACGCTATTAAACCTCATAAATGTGGACGGTGAGGCCATCTCGACCATGCCCATGCCTCTCGTGAAATGAGCTCTTAAGAATATTGGACAACGATTAGACTCATAAGCAAGCGAGATAGCATCTACTTTCCATTGCGACAATCTTTGCTTTGTGACCGCAAGCTCTTTGGAGCGCCCGCTGAAGCATACAAAAAGCTGTTCGGACTGCCTGAATGGGGCAGAACGCTCTAAATATATTCTGAGAGCCTTGATAGGGCAGAGCAGATTCGCGTCTCTCGCCCTCCTGACTGGGAAGAGCTGACAGCAAATAACCTGCGCTCTGAACGGAGCTGGAGAGCACTTTAGGAACATGCCTGTGCCTTGGTTTAAAGACAACTCACAAGTCATTGGGCCTGAATTCAAGGCAGGAAGCACTCACTGAGATAACTTGCAAATCAACTACTCATTTGACTGATGCTAGTGCCAGCAAGAGAGCTGTCTTAAGCGAAAGAGGCTTCAGGCCGACGGACTGAAGTGGATGGAATGGGGCCCCTTTCATGGCCTCCAGGACCATGGAGAGGTCCCAGATAGGTACAGAGGGGGTTGAGGCGGGTTTAGCCTTCTGGCCCCCTTGAGGAAACACACGATTAGGTCGTTTCTCCACAGTGACTGAGACCGGAGATAGGCCTGCCCTTGTGGAGGCATCTGTCGAGATCACTTTCCTTTTCGAAATCACGCACATATTCGCTTTCCAAGGAACCAGAGATCTGACACAGCGTGAGTGTGCTAAGATGCTCAGCTGTATATCTCCTGTGCAGCTGCACTGCGTTTTGAATATGTGGCTTCAATATTCTCGAGAAAAGCAGTTTTCCCATAGCGTAAGCTACTTACACAATACGAAGACCTCTCGAAAGAGAACCTAATGTGTTGTGTGTACTTTACAAGTTAATAAAGTGGTGTTAAGCATGTTGTTTGGCTCTTGACATATCTTGTCATTTCATAACAAGAGAAAAAAGCAATTTTGTGTGTGTATGTTTCAAGTAGAAGGAAACCTTTGGTTGTACATGCTCAGTGCTTACAGTTATTCATGGTTTTAACAAAACTTAAAAAAAACAGTCCCAAAGGTTTCAATTAGGAAAGTGTGAGGCATCCTAGTGTATTCAGTCTAATAGTAAAGACTGATCTCCTGAGTGTTGGATAAGGGCACCGCTGCTAGTATTGCTCTCTCTCTAACACGGGTTAATTGGGTTCGTCTTAGCTTTTGCCAAGGAGAACAGAGAGGAGACGGAAAAATCCCCTTATTGTGAGCTGAAGTTGTTATCCAAGTGTGGAATTCAAATGTGTATTTGTCAGTTCCAGATGCATGCCTTAATATTCCATGTAGGTTCAAAGCAGTGTCAGATACTCAACCCTGAAAGTAGAGCTGCTTGTTGAAGGCCATTTCGGCCATTTTTGGACTTCATTATTTCTCTGTGTGAGTACACAGAAGCAGAGGCTTAGCTGAGCAGAGACCCTTAAGGAATGGCACTTTAAAATCTTCTTGTAAAAACTTTAAAACATTACTCTATTTGTTTTTTAAGTATCAGCCCCTTCCCAATCTTGTTTTGTTGCATCATTTTACAGGTCTTTGAGGAGTCTATCGTGAAGCATTTTATGTATTCTAGGAACTTGCTTAAGCACAGTAGTCCATGTGATCCAGACTTACAAATTACCATTGTTTGATGTAAAAACAACTACTGCATGTGGACCACCAATTTGAAGATGCAAAAAACAGATGGATGGGCAGAAATAAAGAGAGAACTTTTATATGTAATATTGTGTCCTGAAGCCTGAAATTGGGTGTGCTCAAATCATCAAACCTGCATAAAGCATTCAACAGGCACTTTCCAAGTGATTTCAAAGTGTAGTCTGAAAATAAATCAAGCCTTTGAGCAGTGGAAGTCCAGATTTGTCACTTTGCAATGATGGCTCATATTACAGCTAGTTGCACCAGTCTCATCCCAATTCGTCATATAACTGACGTCTTGGGACGTCTTTTGACCATACGTCAATATATGCCTTTTAAACGTCGGTAGATGACGTTATCGGATCCTAAATCTACCCCAGACCTAAACCTAACCCTAAACCCAACCCGTCACCTAGGGCTGGGAAAAATCGATTTGAAATAAAAATCGAGTTGTCAGGTCAAATCGATTCATATTTTCAAAAAATTGATTTTTTAGATTTTTTTCTCCCCCTCTTCAGTGTAGTGTAACTTACATTTTGCATTCACCAAATCTTCCTTCAGGGTTTCCACAGTTCGGTTACGACAGTCAATACAATGAAACTCTCTCAAAGATGATTCAATGTTCCTATTATTATACTTGATCTGTAGATAAACGTCTATGGTTTCGCATAAAACAACTTTGTCTTGCTGGAATATTGCTGTAACTAAATCATGACGTTACTTTCTACCGGGTGTCTGTTAGAGCAAAACACTAGTAAGAGCACTATTGTTCTTCACGTGCACAGTAATTGAAATTTAAAACTGTTAAAAGTAAAGGTTCAAAGAACGATTGCATAGCTAGATACTGTATATTATACACGAAACAGTATGTATTTCCTATGTGTTTTGAACTGTTCAGTGCGGACTGCGGGCTCGACCTATGGACTCGACGCGCTGGGCTGCGTGCTGTGACTCCATGTGGCTTCAAGCGCATCATTCAGCGCTCGGAATGCGCATAAGCGCTTTGTGCCACGGCCCGCGATGTATTGGAGCCTTTCATATCATGATACTTTTGCGCAATGAAAGGTTATTAATAGCCTTTTCTTGTTCTGTCCTATCTATCATATGTTGCTGTCTCATTAAACAGCTGTGCTATACATTTAAAACATGTCTCAATTATATAGTAGACCAGACTATATAATAATTGATCCTTTTGATTTTTGTTATCTTGTTTTTCATGAATGTACATTACAAAGAGCAATGTGTAAAGTTTGACCAGATTTAGTGTTACACTTGTCTCGTATTTGTTCCCCACTAAATGTTTTTTCCCCTAAATGTTCAGATTTTATTCAATATTGTGCACTTGTGAGTTTTCTAGACTAAATTGTACTGCTGAATTATCCATTAATCTAGTTTTTAGCATTTTTGTCATAGATTATGATCATATTTTCTTTATAATGAAGTTGTATTAATTAGATTGTGTTTAACACACAAAAGAGTTATAATCAGTTCAACACAGAGAGTTATAGAAATTGTACTTGATAAAAAAATTTACAAAACAAATCGAATCGTAAATCGAGTTTTTATAAAAAAATCGCAGATTTTTTTTAAGGGAAAAAATCGCCCAGCCTTACCGTCACCTAACTGACGTTAAAGGTAAAGCGTCAGTTGTATGATGGCCCGGGATCGTCATCTACCGACGTTTAAGGGGGGCCCTAAAAAGGCATATATTGACGTATGGTCAAAAGACGTCCCAAGAGGTATTTTACACCTCATTCAACAACCCGGTAACCAAACAGGAATTTGAGATGCAAATTCTAATCAAATATTATACGTTTTCTTGTGTTTGGAACACAAAACAAGTTATCTAGCAGAATGCCCATGCTATTACTCAAGGTCAAGGTAGAATGTATTGTCTCCCTTTGGATAAATTTGTTTTAGGTTAGGTAACTGATGTCACATCAACAGATAACACATGTAACATCATAACACAACATTAACAAACATTTCAAACCCTAAAAACCCTGCATCATAAAAACAGTACATCTCATAACACCACTCTCAGTTCCTGCCTGTTATACCAGCTATTGCACTTATTTAGCTTCTTGCTGCAATTTCTCATTAATTGATGTTAAATTTATCTAGCAGAATGCCCACACTACTACTCCATACAATAAAACGACTATGAAAAAGAGTAGCTTTTACATTCTGCTGAGTATCTTCCTTTGTGTTTTCACAGAAGACAAAGTCATACAGGTTCGTAATGACATGACATTGATTGAATGATGGCCACTTACACACTGTAAAGTTTCAGGAGTGACATGTGCATTTAAATAACTATCTTTTTTTGAAATTGTGATGATAGACAGCGCAGTAACCATTGCCTCAGTCTGGCGTCTCCGTGTTTGTTATCTGCTAGTTTTGTCCAAAATTAATACAGCGAAAACAGACTGACTATTTTCTGCAATTTTAACTAAGGGGCGTCATGTCAGCCATTTGCAAGGCTGGTTCGCAGAGCTTGCACTTCAAGAGTTGCCATGTCTATTTATTATAACTTTTTTGAGCTTGTCGTTTGAACTTGGCTTATAAAGTGATCCATTTATGGAGTTAATAAAGTAGGAAGGTGCAGGTCATGGTATTTTGGTCTTGTTTGCAATATAAAGCATTCGTATTTCTCCATGGGCTTGCTCTTAATTCAATGTTTTTATTTGTTTCTAGGAAGATTTGGCAACACAAATGAGTCAATGCTCGTACCTCTTACAGAGAAGACTTTGCCTCTACCCTGTGATTTTCTTGCAATGCACTCATACAGAAGAGAGATACATTTCTGGTGCGATTTAAGTGCAATTCAAACTTGTTCAGTTAGGTTCCATACACACTAGGTAGAATCTTTTTTTAAATGCGGTTGTCACTGCTTGAGTTAATGCAGTTGTTGTCACTACTGTAATTTCACTGGAGTAAGCACTAAAAAGTGAAATGGCAACCGAATTTAGCTGCAGTGTGTATTTCAGGTTTGGTGAACTACAGGTATTCTATTACTAGAGGTGCTTGCAAAAGCCACTCAAAAAGACACAACCCTCTAAATGACATTCTATTAGCGCAAACCTAAAAACATCTCCTTAAAGAAGTGTTGATTTACCTTGAGGTGGCGTGTGAAATGACACTAGCACTATTATGCATATGGTGTTTACCATCAGAAGACAACTCTGAGTGATAGTAGTTATTTTGGTGATGTGATAGCAGAGTGATGATTATTCAAGCCTTAGGAATTCCTCTTTTACATAGACGAACCTCGAATGTAAAGCATACAAAACCTAAGTATCACACTTAAAATCACAGTGGTAGAAAACAACGTCAAGTCAAATGCAAATGCAAAAAAAGGCATCTCGACAGGTAGATTACTGCATGTCACGGGAAACAAACATCCGCTTTCGCAACCAAAGGAATGACTTGCCTTCCATCTTTAATGCATTCTCTTGATTAGTATGAGGGCAGAGGCTGTTAGAGTTTTTGGCAGGAGCTGAATTAAATGTAGATGGGAGGGTGTGGAGATGCTCCAGTCTGAATAACTGCAGATGCCAAAAAGAGGCAGCCAGAGAGCCAGGCATATAATCTAAGTCATTATCAGACCTAAATGGACAGAATGTGCAACCATCTCAAACGAACAAAGTGATTTCACAGATCGCTGTGTGCCCTTTTCTGGGGATGGCAAATAAATGGCGCCACTATATATTTTTTCCCCACTGTGTAAGTTCTCCGTAGTGCAGTTATACAGAGAGCAGGTGACCTCCCATCAGGGCAACCCAATCATCTCACAACGCACCTAAATGGAGTTCACTGATGGAGGCTGTGCTGATGAAATACTGAGTGTAGCTTTCTTTATCAATAAAGGGATAGTCCTGTAGGGTGATGGTATTGCTGATAATGGGATGTGCATCTAGTCCTCAATGCATCAACAAACTCGGCTAAGGATATAATGTCTTTAAATGAGGTCAGATTGTGAGGTTATGGGAATAGTTCACATGAAAATGATATCTCTGTCATCATGTACTTTCCCAACCTGCATTACTTTCTGTATTCTGTGACACAAAAGGAGATTTTTTTTTAAATAATGTGCTGTTTGCTCTTTTCTACATAGCTAGAATGATCCTTTAAAAAAGGATTCAAAAACACAATGAAAGCATAATCAAATTAGATGATGTTTGTTTTCAACACAGTCCTGTTAAAAGAAGATCCAAAGGCCCGTTATAAGATTTCTAGTAGAGGATTTCTAGTAAGATTTCTAGTAGATTTCTAGTAGATTTGTAGTATAAGAAGTTTTGTATTTTTTTTATTTTTTTTTTTTTTTTTGGACATAAAGCAAACAAAAAAAGAGCTTTTTGCCATGCCATTACCATGCTTTCTACCCTCATATCCCCCTGAGACGAGAGATTTATGTATTTTTTGTCTGGAAAAAATCCTCAGATGCACAAAGTAGGGGCTGTCCTGCATGTTTTCAACCCGCCCATAGAGGGTGGGATCTCACTCACAGAATGTACACATAGTGTCAGCCATCTTTTTTGGAAGCTAAGCTAACAGGCTCTTGTTCTGTGGAGAAAGCTGAGTAGTAGCGGTTAGCATCCTCTTTCCCGGACATGTCCGGCCGTCGATGTCCGGGATTCAGCTTTTGCTTTCTGCAGTCGCCATTCATTGTTTACATGCACAGCTTTTGTTTCAATCTAACTGAATTCATTCTGATTGGTGAATCTGAATGTAGTGTTTACATGAACGCTAAACAAGTGATCAGTTGATATGCGTTTTAACATTGCTAAGAAAATTCCCGCTCCTCTGTGAAAGATACGAGACCGGTGCATCTCACAGGTGTCGCTCATCGGTACTCACGCGCCACCGGCCTCGCGCCGTTCAGTTTTATGAACCCTCACCCGTCCTGCTCGCCACCAGTAAACATGATGAATGACGACTGTAGAATGCAAAAGCCGAATCCCGGAACATTTTGGGCAATCTCGAAACACATTTCGAGCAGACTCATCACGGAGACTCACTAGTAGCCTAGACTTGTTATTTAACTACTGCGCTGTTACCGGTAGGCGTGGCCTCCTAGGGCAGCGAAGCAAGTGCATTGTGGGAGTTGTTGTCTTTTCATCCACATAAGCCAAAATTACATTTTATGGTCCAAATTCTTCTACATAAATGACCCATTTTAAATACACATTCATCTTTCCAGAGGTGAAGTATCCCTTTAATAAAAGGGGGGCAAATAATTGTTTCCAATGTGTTTTGGGAGGAAAAATGTGTTCTATAATGTGGTTTTCCCCCACTTTCAATTCTTCAATTCTAACAGCGGATGATGAATACATGCAGTTGTGAATGAATCATTCAGTTTTAACTCTATGATCACATTATTTTTACCGATTTTAACTCAATGATCACATTATTAGCTCTCCATGTTTCTATTCACAATCGTCAATGTCCTGGAGCCATAGGCTAAGTTATTTATGTTACTGTAATATAGTGTTCAAATAAATTGGTTATATCTGTCAGGGTTCTGTCACTTCTGTATTGGTTATTTTCTGGTTGGTGACAGAGCTCTGATATTCCCAGTTGGCCCTGTATATGTTTAGGCTGGTTCATTGTGAGCACATGGCTTGTATTCCTTGTGTCATGTGCTCTCCTGTCAATTGTCTAGCTCCTCCCATCTCATTACCTGATAATTGATTAATCTTCCACACCTGCTTTGTTCTTTGCCCTCTTTTGTTTGCTCCCTATTTAGTCTCCCTGTGTTTGCAGTCCTTTGCTGGTTTGTTGTCTATGTTCCCTTGTGTTTCTTGTTTTGGTACATAATGCCTGGCTTGGTCCTCCACATGAATCCTCGCTTCACTTTTGACCATTCCGTGACAATATCTTCATCAAAAATTAAATTAAAAACTGAAAGTTTCATATTAAAGGGGTGATGAACTGAGAAATCAAATTTTCCTTGAGCTTTTGACATCTAAGAGGTCATCATATTATAAGAATATCCTGTAAGTTTCAGAACTGAAAACGGCCTTGTTAGTCCAATAAAAGCTTTTATTGACACCAGCCTTAACAAACGCTTCGTTTTTGAAAGCGTGGAAATATGACGTCAGAAGACGAAGAAACCCCACCCGCTCATCAACGCCTACTTCAACGCGGCTGGTTTAGCCCCGCCCACTGATTCACGCATTCATGCATAGGTAAACAAAAGCATACCTCGTGATGACACACCGGAGCGAGCTACCAGCAATAAACATTCTGTTGACAAAATGTTGTGCCGTGCCTGGCTGTGGAAGAAGACAGTCACTGCATAAGCTTCCTCTGGATTCCAATATTAGGAATGCCTGATTAAAATTTGTTTTTAATGACGTTCCAGCAGTATGTTCGCTTTATTTCACAGAGGATTGTTTTGCAGGGGTGGTAAAAGTACTCAAAAGTTATACTCAAGTAAAAGTATATATACTTAAATAAAATATTACTCCAGTAAAAGTAGAAAGTCCTCCATTCAAACATCACTTGAGTAAAAGTACAAAAGTATCCGAATTTAAAAAGTACTTAAGTACCGAAAGTAAAAAGTAAACATTCCAATGAACTGTAAATATACATAATTAAGCAGAACAATTATTTTGAGGGGGGTTTGCAATTATTTAATTTAACAAATGATGAGATTACATCATTTTTCAGATTACTGCAATTAAGAATTTGTTAGATTTGCAATAATAAAAGACAATTACAGGAGATTTAAAGGCTGTTAAATATGTTCTATAGCACTGTGTTGTGTTTGTTACATTTTACTGTTTAGAAGATTGATCTCCTTTAAATCTCCTTTATAAATGCTTTACAAGGCATGAATACTCACTTTAGATGAGCTCACACACATAGTTAACTGACCACTAGTAAATGCTTTATAACTACCTGTATTTACTACATTTACTTAAGTGATCTTATGAATGACTGACAACTCTTAAATAACTGGTTTGTAAATAATGCTATACTTCATTTCAGGGGTTGGGTGTTATGGCAACAATATCATATCACGATTTTTTTTTTAGGAAAATCACGATCACGATTTTTTATCACGATTCTTTTTGAAGTTTTACTATTTTGCAAGTGGATGTTCATTACAGCCAAACTAATGTCCCTATGTTAAAAACAAAGCCTTAGGTAACAAAAGAAAAAAGAAAGGCATACATTTAGGCCAGTGGCGAAGATAAAAATCTTCGTCATTATTTTCTTTGTTATTAAAAAAAATTAGACAAGATAAACATTACACAAATTAATATTCAAATTAAATAAACAGTGCTTTTTTTCAAATGCAGTAGGTGTATTTAACAGTAGCATTGAAGAAAGTAATTAAATGAACAAATATTAAATTAAAACACTACATAGACTTCACTATTATTGATTCTTATTAAAGCTACTATTAAAGTTCTCAGTCAGTGAGTGATTTTCTCCTTGTGTTTTTTTATTTTTTTTTTTATTAACACTAAAGGGATAGTTCCCTCAAAAATGAAAAAAATGTCTTAATTTATTCTCTCAAGATGTTTTAAACCCGAGTTTCTTTCTTCTGTTGAAAATAAAAGTTATTTTGAATAATGTGGGTAACCGAACAGTTGCTGGTCCCCAGTGTATAGTTTTTTTTTTCTCTCCTGGAAGTTAATGGGGACCAGCAACTGTTTGGTTACCCACATTCAAAAAAAAAATCTTTTGTATTCAGCACAAGAAAGAAATTAATACAGGTTTGGAACAACATTAGAGTGAGTAAATAATGACAGATTTATTTATTTATTTTTGTGAACTATCCCTTTAAGTAGGCTACAAGCAGCAGCACTATTTACTAGTGTCGCTTAGACCAGCACGCGACGCGTTTAATATAGACGCATATTACAACAGATTTTCTCTCAAATGTTTGCTTTCACTTTAGTCATAGCCAATTATTTTTATGTAAACATTGTGTGTATTTTACAGTATTAGCATAACAAGACTCGAAAGAGAACTTAGTCCAGTAACGTTATTCAGGCGCTGTTTGACAGGCTTCTGTCTGCGAGCGTCGGGGGTTTGCGCTCAGGAAAGCGGACGTTAGAACAGCGCATCAGCACGTGAATTAAATGTTTAACCGGCAAGACAAATAATGAACTTTGGTGAATTGCAGTGTCCCGGACCGGACCTATTCATTAACGTGTGATGTGTAGGCTACGTCGCGTTGTAGGCTACAAATGAGACCGAGGCGCCAGAACTGAACTGATAGAAAGCACTGTAACACGGTCGTGGCAGGCAAAGAAGACATTTCAGCCGATAAGAATCTTACTTAACTTCAGTGAATTCAAACATATCCTTGAGATATGGCCATGGGAGATCCCTGTCGCGAATCTCGGGATCATTTCTGCTGACAGCGAGAGCTGCTACTGTTTCTGTGGTCATCATCTTCCACTGAACTGGCGAACTGAACAAACTGCTATGTGAGCGTATGCTGACAAAGAGCGTGAGCGCGTGCGTTCTTTTTTTTTCTAAAGAAAACCACGTTTTTCATTGGTTTGGAAAGCCAAGTGTAATAAATACTCGGAGCGGGCATGGGGAAATGTATCGGAGTAAAAAGTAAATTTTGCCTTTAATATTGTAGTGGAGTAAAAGTGAAAGTAGGTGCAAATAAAACATACTCAAGTAAAGTACAGATCCCCGAAAAAAATACTTAAGTAAAGTAACGAAGTATTTTTACTTCGTTACTTACCACCACTGTTGTTTTGTCAACAATTCGAGGCTGGATTTGCAGACCGATTAAGAGAAAGAACAGTGATGTGCCATCTATATTGGATCTGACAGGAATTGAGATGTAGAAGATGTAGAAGATGTATGGGCGAATCCGGATGCCATTTGACAACATTGGACGTTTTCCCCCACGTGCACCGACGGGTGAGTTAAACTCATTATAATATAAGAGGGAGAACCATCTTCAACGCGGTCTATTTTCGAACACAGAGAGCAGTCAAAGAACAAAATGGATTTGCAACACTCCTGCTGTCTTAAAGAATGCCACTGTTCAAGGTAAGTTTATTTCTTTGCTGTTATTCTATTATGTTGCTCCAGAGTCCCAACCTGTAAAATCGCCTTTTTCATGAGGCATTTTTTAAACTGCTTACTGAGCGCGAATCGCATTTCAAGATAGAGCTCGACTGTTTCACCTAGCTGCTAATGAATGCTCTCTGAGCTCCGATTACTAAATCTATGCGATTATTACGGGGAATTCTTTGCTTGGCTAAAGTTGTTACCATTTAGAAATTAGTTGGGCTTTCTTTTGTAACGTTAGTTGCCTAACGTTAACCCTTAACTCGATTTACATGAATTTGTGATTCAGTAACACGGTGTGAATCTTACCAGATGCATCAATTCGCATAATATCATGCACATAAGATGGAGAATAATTACAAAACAACTTGAAATATCCAGATCCAATGTTGTAATTAAAATGTAGTGGTCAATTTTTCAGTTTCCATGAAAATAATAGCCTATTAAAATTCCCAAAGCAAATTATGTATGTAATTTTTTTTTTTGATTAAGTGATTCAAGTACCTGCGTTTTTGTGAGATTCACATGTAAATTAGGCCTAACGTTATAGTATTAAGTCAAAGGTTGTTTTTGAAAGAAGAGGCAGAGACAGATATTCTTTGCAGCGCGAAACACGTTTTTGCAGATAGATCAACGGCTGAGGCATTTCACTATTCAATGTTCTCCGTACTCTGACGTCGATTTTCTGTGCTTAGTTAAAAATTTCAAAATAATTATTTTCTTATTTTTCTCTAGGAATCCTTCACTTGATGTAAATGTTTGACTGAAACCGCTTCCCCTAATCTTTGGTGAGTTTCACGCCATGTATAACTTACTTGCAAACTTTGTGCACAATCATGCAGTAACGTTACCATTTTTGCATTGTTATTCCAGAAGTAACACAGAAGCAAGGATGACCGACACATGAGCTTCACAATTCTGTCACGTCACCATGTCCCTGGTGAACACTCTTAAGACAGTACATAGATCGTAAGTAATGATTTATAGTTAATTTAGTATTTATTCAAAAAAATATATTTTCTTACAATTATTAAATATTTTTATTACACACATCTATCGTTTGGCTTCAGATTTAGAAGACATTGATTCATCCAAGGTGGACTTGTGAATTAATGTTACGATCGTTGTGTTGTTTTTTAAGTGACAAAAGAATTAAAGGGATAGCCTAGTTCACTTTGAAATTAATTTTTGATATGTTTTATCTTACCTCAAGGGCATCCAAGATGTAGGTGTCTTTGTTTCCACAGTATTTTCAAGTTTGACATTTTTCGGTCAAACCGTTTTAGTCTATCAGTCATGTAATGCAGGTCTATGGTCTAAGTGATCTGAATCAGTTGTCCAATGTCCAACTGACCCGTGTTCTACGTTCCGGAAGTGATCGCTTGCGCTGTACGTCACTCATTGTTTACACAGAGATTTCGGAAGTTTTACCTTTCACTGTGAAGATCTAAACATATTTAGATATACAGGAAATCGCAATGGAAGACGATTTTGATATATCTAAAAATGTTTAGATATAAATACTGTTCATTTTCACACACAAACCACTCGTTTCGTCTCTTAGGCCGTCAATGTGTACTTACATTTACGAGTCATTAAATCATGTTTAATTTGGACTTCTCTGTGCATGCTCTTTGAGGTGGTGACCATAGACCTGCATTATATGACTGGCAGACAACAACCGGTCTGACCATAAAATATCAAAATTGAAACTACTGTGGAAACAAAGACACCTACATCTTGGATGCACTTGAGGTAAGCTAAAACATATCAAAAAATAATTTCAAAGTGAACTATCCCTTTCAGATTAGTTAAGTACATTAACATTATTATTTTATGTTTCTTTTAAAAGTGTTTGCAGAGTATGTGATCATTTTTTGCAATGTCCTTTATTTTAGCACTAAGATTTTCCTGATTTTTCTTTTTTTTTTCCCAGACCTGGATTTCCTCTCAGACCAGATCTGTCAAAAGCTGATGTGGAACGTTTTGGCTGTTTTTTTGCCTCTTCCTACATTTCTTCACCCATTGGTTCTTGTGACTGTCCTCTCAGATCTGGACTTCCTCTCAAGCCAGATCATTCAAAAGCAGGTTTGGGATATTTTGGCAGTGTTTTTTTTTTTTTTTTTTGTTTTTTTGCCTCTATAAAGAATTTTTCATCCTTTGGTTCTCAATGTTTTCCTCTCATACCCAGACTTAATCTGGGTATGAGATTGCCTCTTTGTAATGTTTTTGCTTACTGTTTTTTAAAATGTATTTTTAAAATGTATTTTCTGTGACTTTTTGTCCTTAAATACTGTTAATGTATTGTTAACCTATTACCTGTTTTAAATAAATGGCAAACAATGTACTAATACATAATCTATTTTGTCTTTATTTTTTCCATTAAAGTCTGTTTGGAATGTCTGTATACATTATGTATAGGGATGTTAATAGATATCAGACAATAGAGTAAATAAAAAACAGTATTTATATTTTAACTTTATATTGTAGAATTATAGCTGGAACCATTGCTGCCAGTACTTTGTGAAATTACTGCACAGCCTTAAAATTAAAAACTGTAAAATTACGGTAAAGGGCTGGAACCACAGCTGCCAGTACTTTACTGTAAAATTACAGCATTGTTGAAACTGTAAAATTACGGTAAAGGGCTGGAACCACAGCTGCCAGTTCTTTACTGTAAATATACGGGTGAATTTTTTGCAGTGTACGGAATATCGTTGTTGTACGGAACATTGTTAGTCTACGTTACCTTCTATATTGGATCCAACAGGAGTGGTGCAACACACTAATGTGAGTAATATTTCTATTTTAGAAATAATAATCTACTCGGATAGCATTGCATTGTTACAGATCGTTTGATATCTAATAATTATGTGTATGTGTCTACAAGTATCCGTTGTATTCGAGGTGCTGTTGGTTCATTGTCCTGCGATTTGGGATCGGACTCTGGTATGTAGCAAACATGTATGGGCGAAACATTCTGGTTGCCATTTTACAACAGTGGTTTTCAAAACAAATTCCCCCACGTGCAGCGACCGAAAACAACGACAGAGTTAAAGCTCATTATAATATGCAAAACTGTTATCCACTCACAGCTGTGGGCGTTTACTTCCTAGTCTTCGATGTGAAACGCTCATAAAATCTGAGCATTTTTCAAGTAGGCTGAAAACTAGGGAAGAAAATAGCCCATAACTTATTCATTTTTATGATTTTGAATGTAAAAACCAAGCGAACGTCATAAGTTGACCTTAAACAACAAAACAAAAACATTTAAAAAGCCAGTTCATGACCCCTTTAAAGAACCCTTTGTTCACACACATGTAAGACATATAATGTTCCAGTTAAAAGTACAAGCAGAAATTGTGGATAGGGTGATTTGGACCCAAGAAAATAGAGGTAGGAAGTACAAATTTCTGTTTGGTAACATAAAATCAAAGAAACAGAGATATTGATGCACGGATGTCTGATGGCATTTCAAGTAGTAGAGTAAAACAAACATCAAACCATCCCACCTTATTATAAAGCATTAATAAGTATTCACAGTAATATTTAATTCAGATGATTATCACCAGATATGAATGTTGATGAGAGCAAATTAAATTTTCCTACTGACACCACATCTAATCTGCCGTGATTAAGCTTTATTAAAATGAGCGCAGATGATCATTTAGTAATTTTTTCAGAGGGCAAATTAAATCTTTTCCTTTGTAATGAAATGGGGAATATATTTTGCCTTATGCTTCAAATTGGGAACATCATTCAAAACATTTGGTCACAGTTAAGGATGATGTTGGGTCACTGCTTCATGTAGCTTGAAGTGTATAAAGGGTTGTGCGGTCATTCGCTTTGCTGTAGCAACGTTTCTGTTTCTTTGCACTAAGTATTGATTTTTTTTGCTGACATCATTTTTTAAAGTGGTTTCTGATCCCCCTTTGTCTTTAGAGCCTCATGTCTCAAAGCTTTCAGAAACTGCCAAATGCTTTGAACTTCTTTCTTGGTAGAGTCTGACATGTCTGTAACGGCAAAACAAAATGTAGAAATCCGCACCTTCAACAGATGCTTCTAACAGAGGATGATGAATACAGTTGAGAAATGTTTTTCGTCTCATTGATTTGGTCCCGACATATCTCAAACCCGAGCTCCATCTTCAAGAATGAACTAAGAGACGCATCTCTTTCGCCAACATTTGACTCAATAATACCGAACACTTATTATTTCTTATATATATAAAAATATTTATATAAAAATATTTAAGCGCAATATTTTTTATTTTATTTATTTTTTTATCCCTGCTACATGTGCTGTGCTGGTCTGGCTGAGACTGGTCACAGCATTTGCATATTGTTTGTTGCCCTAGTGTTGATTTGACACTTTATATTGCTCTCTTCATTTGTTGCTTTGGATAAAATCGTCTCTAAATGGTTAAAATGTACTGGAATGTATTGTTTTCCAGGAGTAACGAATGCATACCTGTAGCTTTTTTTATTCTAAAAATAAAATGTAAAAAAATAAAAATAAAAAGTCAAAAATAAAAAAGGTAAAGGTCCTTGCACACTGAGTCCAAGATTTTTGTATGCGGTTTTTTATTTTATTTTATTTTTTTCTCGTATTTTCATATTTTGTGATCCGGTGGCTCTGAATTGTCAAAACAACATTCAAAATGCTTGCTACGGATGCACATAGAGCAAAAATGCATTTTCTGCTTGCGATCTCCAGTATAGGAGAGCAACAGCAAGAGCATTGACCAGCTGACGATTTGCCATCATGAAATTTTCTGGCTGTATGTGAAAACGGCCACAATATTTAATTATACATTTTAATTGTATTAACTGCCCTAATAACATTAGAAAAATCATGAAAATAATCAGGTACATGACAACTCATTATAAAATCATTATTTATTTTATTAAAACTTAAGAATTTGTTTATCACTACCATAGCAACGCTAATTCGCCTTTGGTTAACCCACGCCCTAGAATGTAGATTGACCAATCACAGCGCAGCCAAGAATGAGCTCCCACAGAGGTCCAACAATTTTTCACAGCGTCTCCATTGACTTTCAAAACAGGTGTATCATATTTTTGGTCTCGGCAGGCTATTACCGTCGTAGTTTTATCAAAAACATGGTTAAACGTTGAGTCTGGGGCATTTGTAACACAGATACGTGTTTCCCAGAGAGGTTGGGGGGTGTCCGGTTTTTCCCTTCCCAAAACCGAAGTCAAATCCTGACAAGTGTTGTCTGTGGATTAAACTGTGTGGACGTCCTCAGTCAGCTAAACCCCTCAAAGATCAACAAGCACATCTTTTTTTGCTTCTAATCTTACTGTGAAGTTATACTAGTTAGATCATTTTATAATGTTTTAGGTTATGATTTCGGTTCTCATGCCGGTTGTTGATACGCTCAGCACACGCTGCTAATAAATACAATGTTATACTCGTGTAGTCCGTTTGCTTGTAATAACAATTATAGAAGTGAATAGAGACCTACCCTGCTTTGCATGAACAGTGTTGCTCCCTGATATTGTTAGTCCCATCCTCCATCTCGATTAGTAGGATATGCGGTGGTTCATTTTTTTGAATGTGACCGGTAATGTTATGCTTTTGCCTATATTTGGATGCCTTGTTTTTCTTGCGTTTCACCTGTATGTCTTGAATATAGCCTTCGAACGCATATTGACACTTCTATTGGACACTCTATTTGCTGCTTTATAAGTTTGATATCATTTCAGCAGGAAGAGCTGTCACAGCATAAGCCATGTTGATACCAAACCAGAGCCCAGATGAAGTTTGACGGACTTAGTAACAGTAACTAAGGGGGCGGGGCTTAGCCAAAGGTGAATTTCTGCTGAAATTGTCAGATAGGAACCGTCTGTTAGGGGGGTTGAGATTTCGGCAACTGTGCAACTGGGGTATAGGTTGCCAGGTTGAGATGACAAACGGGTTGAAATTGTAGATGGTGTGTGGATTGTGTGAATATAATGCATTTAATACAAGATCTGGCAACTGGTCAACATTAGACAAACATATTGGTCCGATTATTCATAAAGGAGTTTGAGCCATGCAAATTACGGCAGTTTCCCGGGAGAAATAACAAACTGGCAGGGGTCTAGGAGATAGGGCTAAAAACGGGAGAAACCCGGGAAAAACAGGAGTGTTGACAAATATGAGTGCCACTGTGAAGGCGGCGTTATAACATCTGCATTGAACAATACAATGCTCATGATACATTTCATTAATGATACAAAAAGTAAATCGACTTCCCTTTCAGTCGGTCACTTTCAACATCATATCTCTGGCATATATGTCTAGGGATGACTGCCAAAGCTAACCAGCCAAACCTTGAGTTAGAAGAATGAGAGACTCCTAAAAAGAGCAGGAAGTTGATCAGAGTGCCATAAATGCCGAGTGATGTAAAGTCTGAAGTTCAACAATGGGATCATTAAACATCTGCGTCATACTTGCTGAGCATTTAAAGAGCAGACTAATGCCTTGCAAATGATTAGGTAAGTCTAATGATAAAAAATGGGTTTTTCTATAAGAAATGATCCAAGACACATGTGCGCCTTCTTTTTCCACCTCCAGAGTGTCTCTTCAGTCCTCATTTTCCTGCAGCTTTACTGGAAATGATTGGATTAACCATACACATTTCATCTCCAGCATGTTCACATTCCACCGCAATTAGTCATTCTGAACAGACAGCCAGCAGAATAAAGCCACTGAGCCTCAGTCATCACAGCCACTCTTATCACACGAGTCACACCAGTTAGAAGAAATTTGCAGGGCTGGAGGTCCTGGTTAGCCTCAGACTAAATGGAAGACAAAAGGTTTTAGTTGTCATGACAATTAGATGGAGTCTCAGAGCCGAGTAGGTTTTGATTGCCTGAAGTTATTAGCTGGCGGTAATTAAGTTTGCATTATTCTCTCCCGACAGCAGTTTTGCTTCAACAGTAGTCTGTCCTCTGCAAGCACTGCCAATGCATGTACCAATCGCCTCTATATATTGGCACAAAATTTGTAAAAATATTTTCTTTTGACCCTTTTCATCCTGGAAAAATGGAACTTTTAATAAATGCACCAATAAACAGTTGATGTGCTTAAATATAAATTGCATTACAAATTATTATTATTATGTGAAGAAGACGGAAAAGGTCCAATCATGTCCAATATAGCATGACCTAAAACAGAACAGGTTTGACACTCATTGACCATAAAACAGCTTTGATATTTTACACTCTAAAAAATGCTGGGTTGTTTTAACCCAATTTTGGGTAAAATACTGGACAAACCCAGCCATTGGGTTAAAAATGTAATCTAAAAATGTAAACCCGAATGGCTGGGTTTGTCCATATTTTACCCAAAATAGGGTTATAAACAACCCAGCATTTTTTAGAGTGTATGTTTTGTTTGGTCTTGTCTGTGCCAGAATAGTGCACTTGCTGTTCCCCAGTGTGCATACTGGAAAATATAGTAGTAGTGTAGTTGTAGTGTTCCCTTTTCTGTTAGAAGCATGTGTGACTATCCGTTTAGGTCTTAAGATTTATGCTGGTGTTGAAAATAAATCAGAGCGCTTAAATGGAATCTAGCTGTATTTTCAGTGTTGTAGTTTAAGCAGTTTCATTTTCTGTAAAAACATGTTAACACTCAAGTATGTGTTATATTTTTGTTTGTGAATTTGTGATTCCTTAAATGCTACATGAAAAAGACAGTACATGCATTTTTTCTTACCTTTTGGCACACATGTTTTGTTTTTCTTGTTATAAGCATAAATCTAGCAAAATAAAGTAAAGCTAATGCTTTAAACATGAAAAGAAATCAATTTCCCAATGATGTAAGAAAAATACGCTTAAGGCAAAACACCCCATGTGAATTCGATTAAAAAAATGTAATATATATCACGCACTTCCCCCAGTTGATTGATTATATTAAGGATTGCAAAATTTTTTGTATCTCAAGTTTTCAGGAATGTTATGTTTAAATATTCAAATTGATACATTTGCACTAATTTGCATAATTTTTCAGAACAGAAATCTGAACATTGACTAGAGCCAGGTTTTATATATATATATATATATATATATATATATATATATATATATATATATACATATATATATATATATATATATATATATATATATATATATATATATATATATCATATATATACAGTATATATATATATATATATATATATATATATATATATATATATATATACTATGTATATATATATATATACAGTATATATATATATATATATATATATATATATATATATATATATATATGAGAGAGAGAGAGAGAGAGAGAGAGAGAGGGGGGGGGGGGGTTGTTCATATAGCATTCACCTGATTTTATTTTATTCCTAAAAACTTTTTGAAATTCATTCTCGTGTTATGCAGCACGTTTGAGTTTCTACAAGAACCAATGAGGTTCATTCTTGTTACGTAGCACGTTTCAGCTTCAGCAAGAGGTTTGTTCTTTTGCATCAAGCAGGTTCGGTTGAGTTTACTGTTTACGTTCGCTGATCAATGTTTATATGTGAATAAAAGTCTAAATTAAATCTGTTCATCATTCAAAGTGATCAAGCCCCTTAAAGGGGTCATCAGATGGCCATTTTCCAGAAGTTGGTATGATACTTTAGGGTTTTTGTGTAAAGTTTGTAACATACTTTGGTTAGAATTCCTCAATGGTTGCGTACTACAACACCTTTTTACCCCTCAAAAACACCTCTATTCACAGCAGACCCGTTTTGGTACGTGTCTCTTTAAATGATAATGAGCAACTGCTCACCCCACCCCTCTTTTCCGTGGGGTGTGTCGACACAAGACACGTAAAGTGCTTCCTTGGCAACCTGCCTTGATGGACAGTATAGAAATGTTGAGGGTGGAAATATGCTAATATCGGGAACAGTTCGTCAGTGGTTGTGGTGCGGAGCATGGGAAAATTACATCATATTGCTCAGAAAATCCGAACAGCTTGATTATTGATAGTGTTTAGGCTTTTTTTTTAGGAAAAAAAGTGATTTTTTGTTAGTTTTTTTATTGAATGGTGGTTGTGTCCACACACTACAAAGACGCATTTATATGCAAACCATACACATTTATATGCACCATATAAAAGTATATTTTGCATCCGAATGACCCCTTTAAAAAGCATTAATCCCCAGCACTGTTCTTGCACAATGACAATGTCAAGTTTTAAAACACAAAAAAACATGAGATACTGAATGTGTGGAACCAGATTTCAGCTTAAAATCTTTTCCAAATTTCTGTATTCCTATTCATGCCAATGAAGGCAGTAGAACAAACCTTGCTCTCCAGGATACCACGACTCAGAAAGACAGCACTTGTCTGCACTTGTAACAACAGCCACCTCCAAAGTCTGCTTTTCCCTGAAGCAGCAGCGAGCAAGGTGGTTTCTCAGGGATACTTTACGCTTTCACAATCACAAGACGGGGCAACTTCGACTGGAGAGCTTACAAGTCACTTGCTCGCCTCTAGGAGAGCGTCAGCCCCCAGATAGAGTCGGTGGGAACAGAATGTGTCAGTGCCTAGATCATACTAATGCAAGCCACCTTATGTCATCTCAAGGGCACAAAGCAATGCTCGTCGGCAGCATACAAAAGAGCGTTGCAGGAAAACAGAATAACTCCTCTGGTGCAAATCACAATAAGATGACACATCAGTGGCTCTACACACTTATATAGGGACGCTAGGTTCCTTCAGTCAAAAGCGCAATTCCACAGCTGGATAGATGGCAGTTAAATCACTGAGACAAAACGTCAAGAGGTGACCCCAAAACACCTCCATTGTTAACGTCTATCTGAAAAGCATGCTTTGAAGTGCCCCAGATGGTGCTCTGTGTTATTATTCACGCTTGTTGTTTGGGTAGACGCATGACCTGTAGCTACTACACAGAACTGCTTTGCGGTGAGTGTCAACAATAAACATGTGAGCGTTTGCTTTGCAACTTCAAAGCCGCTGAAAGTCTCAGTGCGCGGCCCCCCCATCCCCTAAAGAGTTCATTTGAATTTCGCCTGCTTCTCTTTTAACAGCAACACAACAACAAGCTTTCCAGAGCTCTATATTTGAATTGCTGAGGTTTTGTTCCGGGGAAAAAGAACAATTGTTGCAAAGCCTAATTATTGGGACTTTTTTTCCATTGTATTTGGAAAAAAGAGCATGCTCATCATGGGTTAATTTACTGTTTTATAATTATTTGCATGATGAGTATTGTTCTCTCTTCTATTCAACAGAAATTACAGACCATGCTTTTAAGCATTACAGGATTTTGTTCCTGCGGCTAACTGCCTATGCTTATTTTGTCAATGGGATAACAGTTACTGCATATGAAACACCAACAGCGGCACTCCAACATCTTTATGGCACCGAAGGATCTAGGATCACACTGGCACATTGAATTTCGGCAGCAGAACACAACGTGACCTGTTCATTTCATGGATGAACACCAGTAGCTCTCACCAGCCTGCTGTTCCCCTTTTGTTTCAGAGCTCTTTGCCGGCGAAATTTCCTTGAACAAAGCTGACAAACTCTGCTTATGGTCGGCTGGTGTGAATGTAAATGTATTTTCACAGACACATTCTGACTGCGGGGAAACAAGAGTTCATTGGAACAAACTCTGAGATTCGGAGCAGAGGTGGTGGAAAAGGGCCAAGCGGATTACCCTGCTTACCCTAGACTGCTCCAATGTCTTGTTAGCACTAATGAAACCGATTTCAAAGGTCACGCTAGCCGCACACATCATCTGTTCTCTCCAAATACTGTAAGTACACTTTAGTCTCTGAATTTCAAAGCTGCTGTTTGATCAACTATTACCAAATGACTGAGTGACCGAGAGAAAATGACAGGAAGTGGCTTGCTTTCTCTGAGCAGCTGTAAGCAGGGGAGGTCAAATATCCAATTTCACTCCGTTGGTTTTTCCTCACAGAAAGTAAATATACATGGTGAAATTGCTCCTGTTGTGTTCAGCAGAGATTGTATTGGAAGAGGAATATAGTGTTTCCAGAAGAAGAAGAAAAAATCAATTCAAATTAAAGAATTAATTCAGGTCACGCTGGCTATATAGGCTGTAAAATTGTATGCATGGACTACAACTTTCCCCTTCTTGATTGATTTAACAATTATATTTGTATGGCTCAGAAACAGTGGGAATGTAATAAGCTTTCTTCTAATATCGCTGGAATGACCCTTCACGCTAGATGAGCGTTTTGAAACACTCAGATCCATGGCACAGCTGGGGGAATTGACTTTATTACATAAAATTCAGTGACTCGTCTTCCATAAACAGAGCATATCTTTGTGTCAGTGCACTAATAACTTTCGGCAATGCGCTCATGCTATGAAATGGGCTGGGGAAGAAATGATTAAGTACATTCTCTTTCATTTCTTCTAACTCCGCCTCTCCAAACTACCAAGTTGAATGAGTCTGATGATTTATAATTGATGACAGCCCACTGTCTATAGGTTTTCAGTAATATCCCAATGAAGCCGGTATTTCCAGCTCTCCTTGATTGTCTTCAGATCCCACAGAGGCCGGATGTACTGTATAGCAGCATTGCCCTCTCTTTAACACTTCTGCAAGTGAGTCCAAATATTCTTCTTCCCATTTGCCATCTTTATCCAATCATTATCATTAAAGTTAGATCAGAAATTAATATTTCAGAGACTTACGTAAATGCTCTCTGACTGATGCGGGAAAAAGTTGTTGGAGCATATTGAAAGGCACCAGACAGAACCACGGAAACCTTTGAATTTCATTACCCGAGATGGGAAGTGCGGTGTCTTGGCTTTCATTATAATACATGCTGCGTCGAGTGAGTCGTGTAGCACCAGGCAATTCAGTTAAGAAGGCATCCCAGGGTTTTCTGGGAGAGGCCTAATGTCACTCCAGATATATCTTTCCAGTACAGATGGAGAACTCCATCCCTTCTACAGATCCATTGGCAAGGCTTTTGAAGCAAACTCAGCATGGGTCTTCCTTGTATTTTGCATAGGCAGATTACTTCCTTATCATCATCTATAACCAAAGCCTCAAATGAAGAAAAAATATAGCACATTTAAGGCACTTCAGCAGAAACAGATATGTGACTTTTTTTAAACAGCAATTACACACAAAGGACTGGCAAGAAAAGTGCATCCTTAATACTTCGGCATGTGATAATTGTGCAGGACATTAGCAGAGCTCGCTTTCTCTCTGTGGCAAGCACGAGATAAGTAGCCCTGCCGTGGTGTACTGTCAGCAGGGTAAGTGTGAATGATGACCACAGCGGCTCTCGGCTTAGGAACATCTCCTTCACCCCTGGCTTTGTCCCCTCCGCAGAGCTCTGAAATACCAGCGCACTGGCCTCATTTGGATCCTGGCTTCCTTTTTAACTCCCCATACCATTGCTCACCACAAAAGAAGCACAGATCCAATGACAGCATGTCGCCACACGTGAAGTATTTTATTCTGAACGACAAAGCACTCCACCATCTGCAGCAATACTCCCGCCGTTATCCGGATGTTTCGGACTTTACACAGCCAAACACGCCACATGTTTGAATTCATGCAACTTCTTTTTTACTCTATTATGTGCTAGCCTAGCAATAGTAACTACAATTTGTCAAATTTTCTTCAATTTGTCATTTTCTCATCCTCATGTTGTTTCAAACCTGTATGACTTTTTCTTCAGTGGCACAGTAAAACAAATGGGCCCTATTTTAACAATCAAAGCGCATAGTCTAAAGCACACAGCACAAGTGCACTTCAGGGCGTGTTTGAAACCACTTTGCAAGTTTAAGAATGGGAAAAATGGGGCCGCAAGGTCTTATGGTGCGTTCACACCAGACGCGAATAAGAGCGATTTCAATGTTAAGTCAATGCAAAGATGCTTTACGCATGTAAAAGATTCCTGCAGCACGAATGGGGCATAGAGCACGGCGCGTTAGACACCAATACGCCTCGAATCGCGGCGTCAAGTTCGTCTGAGCGTCTGGAGCACTGACGTGCGAATGGTGCATTTTGTGCATTCACGCGTTAACACCATTGCGTCTGCCGCCGGAGTTGAAAAATGTGAACTTTGGCGTCAATTTGTGCCGAGTTAACCAATCAGGAGCCTGCTTGCTGCTGTCACATGGTGAAGTGACGTGATATGCAGGGACAGGCCCGCTTTTCAGTTTATAATATTATTTTATAAGTTTGGCCTCAGTAAATTATTTTATATGTTTGGCATCAATAACTTTTTTTGTAATATGATTTAAATATATGAGACATTCATTTTGTGTTGAATGCAGTATTTTTCGTATCTAATCTAGATGATATGAAACTGATATAATTCTAATGTAAGGACAACCATCATGCTCTAGTGCATAAGAATATAATTTGTGTGTGGACAGTGTTGTGTGAGAGAGAAAAAAAACACAGGACAGGTTATACTATTGGAGGTTGGCTCAATTTATCATCAAACCAAAAATAAATGACAGATGAGAGCGAGAGCGAGAGTGATCCTTGCTCCGATGCAGGACAGCAGGCCATCACAACAGGGCGCGGGACAGGCGGAAGTAACGCTAATACGGCCGTCATCCAGCCGCAGCTCCTGGAGCAAATGGTGAAACTCACCAAACTGGGTTCGCCTCCGAAAATACGGCGACGATAATCCCTACACCACAGTGCTCTCTTGAGTAAATACACAGCGGTGAATCTCTCGATGAAAGCTCGATCAACATCTTGTAAAAAAAGATGGCCGCCACCGGGTTTTGGATTTCGCCTTCGATTCGCTTTGTTTTTTTTATGTGTGTCAGTTTCGCTCTTGGCGTGTGAATGGATTTAAGTGTTCAAGCGTCTAACTAGACGCAGTAGGCGTTGATTTGACACGCTATTTGCATCTGGTGTGAACGCATCATGTGCAATAAACCAATCAGAGTCTCATCTTGTTATGAGTTATGTCTGTCCTGTATCTGTTTTCTTGAGTTTCCCCCTGTCATTGTGTATTTGGTTCAGTCCTGTTCCCTGTTTTCCTGCTCCTCACTAGTGTTCAGTTTATTCACCTGTGTTGAGTTGATTTGGCCCAGCTCTGTCTTGTTTCCCTACTCGGTTCTCTCTGTATTTTATCCCTTTGTTCTCCCTCATTTTGGGTTGGTTCTCATTTGTGTGTGGTGTTTAAAAGTTATCCTGTGTTAATAAGTGTTCTCCTGAGTGTTATATTAAATCCTGTTAATTCCTATTTTCTGGCTTCCTTGTGCTTCCAACTGCCACACGTACCGGTAACACATCTCCCTTTCCCTTAAAAGCCTAACACAGTCTCATCCCGAGAAGTCATATAACTGACACCTTGGGACGTCTTTTGACCATACGTCAATATCTGCCTTTTTAGAGTACCCTTAAACGTTGGTTATATGACGATCCTGGGACGTCATACAACTGACGCTTTACCTTTAACATCAGTTAGGTGACGGGGTAGGTTTAGGCCTGGGATAGAGTTCGGATCTGATAACGTCATCTAACCAACATTTAAGGGTGCCCTAAAAGGCGGATATTGACGTATGGTCAAAAGACGTCCCAAGACGTCAGTTATATGACGTTTTGGGATGAGACTGCGCTAAAGAAAGCCAGTTGCGCTCGTGACATGGCGGATTTGCTATTTATATGGGGGAATTTGGAAGCGGAAAAACTGAACACTTCTCTAGTGAGGAAACGGATCTGTGTTTGTGCGCAAGGTTAAACTGCGCGAGAAGACCATACACACCTAATTTTCAGACCAGTTCATCCATGGGCACACAAATGGGCACAAATGCATTTGCTATTTACACAACATGGTGCAGGACGTGAAATGATAATTGCGTCAGGCTGACACTAGCAAAAAATTCTTGCGTTCGTGCCTTACGATGTGTTCTTTCAAGCTTTCTAAGATGGTCAATATTACGAAAAACATTACTTTAAAGCGTTTTTTTTTTTTTTTTCAATAATCCATTACACTTAGATTAACAGTATGTGACAATACAGAATAAAAGATCTGTCTGCTGACATCAGTTTCATTGCAACTTTACGGTAACACACAATGGATTTGGGTCCAGGGAAAGAAAACCAAAGCCTTGAGTGCCTTAGTAGAAACATAATATATGTTGAGTACTTTGTATGGCAAAGTAAATTCACACAGGAGCAGTATTGTGTTTTACAGGTGAAGGAAGACACTGCAATGTTTACAAGCAAAGGAACTCAGAGTCTTGAAGAACACGCAGAGAAACTCTGGTAATTATTACATAATCAACCTCCTAATTTAAAACCAGTCCCCTCCGAATAGAGGTGTAGACTGTGACCTGTCTTGTGATCAACTATGTTCAGTTTCGAATAAAACCTGGATCAAATATTGATCAAATCTTTGAAGGTATTTTCTCAGTTCCAGTATTGGCAAAGTCACTGTATTTTGCCTTTGTCAGGCAGTACGGAGGTCTTATTAGAAGTGATTTGAAAGTTAGGCTTCATGAACTCAAGAAGGGCTCAGGCTCTCGCTGCCCGTAATTTGATCCAATTAAAAAGCTTTGATGAGGAAGCCTCCTTCAACTGTCATTGAGGGAAGATAATGGTTTGGATTTCTGTTTATGGCTCAGCTATTCATTTATGGCAAGCAGGGGCAAATCATATTTAACGGTCTCTTAAACTTAACTTTTTTTTAGGGGGAGGGGTACAAGCATTATATTTATTAACTTTTCCCCACCAAACTCATGGACAGCATTAGCCGCAACACTATGAAGCGCTTCCTCCCCAAAACAATCAATGAGTATACAGGGGGAGACAGATGGACTGTTTCACAACATGATCACACCTCAAATTAGACCCATCACACAAGACCTCCTATGTGGACGTGTCTTTGGCAACAAAGCATGTCTAATTCGGAAACGGGAAAAAAAGAGAGCAAAATGTTTTAATGAGCCGGAAAATGTAATGCATCTGCCCAAGCCTCTTTGATGGGAGTCCATTGACTCGGATGAATGTAGGATTTATGTGGCCATTTATGTATGCTGCGTTACGGCTGAAGGAGCATGGCCCTGTTCTATTACATGAGTTAACACTTCTGCGGAGATCACCTGAGACCTGCCTGACGTTTCCCTTCCCCCGTGCTCACTCCTACTCCTCTGCTCTGGAGTGCTGAATGCCTGATTTCTCCCTGACAAGATGATCACATTATCCATGGCAATTTAAATCAGATAGACACTGGCAGGTTAAGGATTATCAGTCGGTGCAGGACGGCCTTACGCTAACACCATATTCAAATATGAACGATAAAAAGACTTTTGAGCAGAGAGGTACTTTTAAAGGGGGGGTTGACTGCGATTTCACTTTTTTCATTTTTAATAGTGTGTAATGTTGCTGTTGGTGCATGAACAGTATCTGCAAAAAGTTTAGTGTGAGCAGAGATATCGTCTTTTAAAAATCAGGAAGTATAATTGCCTACAAAAACGACTCTAATTGGGACTACAGCTGGGTTATGGTACATCACTAACCTACACATTTGCATCAACCCCTCCCTCAGAATATGCAGAAAATGGCATGCGCGATGCACATATTTCTGAGGCACGTTGACTCGTCTGAGTTTGTTCACGCAGCTGTCAGGTCTTCTGTGTTCGGGCTTCCCATGGACGCTATTCTTCCTCAACAATGGATACAATTTATGTTTGATTATGTTCCTGAAAATGACGATCATAATCTAGCGAGTTCAACACCTTGGATTCAACAAGAAACTGTTCCTAAAACATGAAGCAGTTCCGACTTTAAAACAAGAGGCAGCCGTGTTGGGCCACAATCTGTAAGTAGGCTAAGACTTAATCATTTTAAATGTATTTGCATGTATAATTCAAGACATAACCTTGTGTTTTATTTATTTTTTTTTTTCAAATGTCAGTGCTGGCTTTAGCCACTACTAGTTAGACTATGCTATTTTGTGTCTACGACAAACGAGTACAAACATTATGGACCTGAATTTTCTATAAGTACCAATGTTTTAAACGTATTTTTCATGTATATATGCTTTATGACGTTATTTTCGATTTTATCAAGAATGTAAACATGCCAACGCTGTTTGAGTATTACATTAGTAGCCAGTCAGTTGCTATTGTTGCCAGTCAGATGCTATTGTGTAAAACAAACGTGTATAAAGTTAAAAAATGTAGCAAATTATATCAGAAATGTTTAGTAAGAGCCGTGTGTGGTGAGGTTCTGTTTGACTCTCTTCATTCGCGGCTTTCTCGGTCTGATTCTGCCTGAAACTGATACTGCAGTTCGACACATATTTACATCGGTACCGGAGCTCATGACATGCCCGTAAAGGTAATGGGCGTTAATCTTCCGGACAACGTGAGCGACAGTTTAGCCAATCACAACACACCGGCCCAAACTAACCAATCTGAGCCCACCGCCCGTTTCTGAGGAAGTGTTTTCATAGAATCAGGAAGTCAACCGCTCATTCAGGGGAAAGAGGGGAGAGCGGCTGACAATAAAGGTGAAGTTTATGAAAAATAAGACTTTAAAAAAAAAGAAAAAACACAAATACATGTTATATTGCACCCCATAAATACAATCATGCAAAGAAAAAAGCAGTCACCCCCCCCCCCCCCTTTAAACAAGTAATATATTTTAGGTGAAAACATTTGAAAGAAGTTTAACGAGGTAGTTTTGTTCAGCTACTATAATTGTATATGAAAATTCTGGGGTTACAGAATCATATAGTAAAGAGAAGAAGCACCTTAGGGGAAACGCAGGATCAGAGTGACAGACTGAGCAAGTTCAGATTTACTGTGTGTTAAAGAGTTGAAGGTTTAACTAGGCTTTGAAGTCAAGGTTTACTTACGAAAATACTGTGCACTGACAGTCTCTAATTTCAGCTCCTGCTGGTCACAACAGGTATAGATTTTGAATTATGCAAGACTCATACATAACGCAATCACTGATGGGCTATAGAGTGCTACAAGCCCACTTTGTCAGCAGCCTGGGTTCCAGATTTAAATGAACCAATGCAACCAGCTACATGGTGTACATTACAAACTTTGATTTCAAGCAACAACAATACATATTTTAAAAATCATCATAATCAAAAATTATGTGTTTGAGAGCATAGGGAGATTGACTCACATTTGCATCATTTGCAGTGTTTCAAAGGAGTGGGCAGGTGCTTGTTTTGATTTCCTGATTGGTAAAGATTTCTCTACAAAATCATGGGTAATGTATATTTTCACCTGGAATACTGCTGTTAAACATGATTATTAAAAAAAATAAGTTGAAATAATGCGGACTCAAGGCTCAACAGAAGCATACACCATTAATTAACAACCTTGTAGCACACAGTAGGTCTGTCTTTAACAGTTGTTTGTTAACAGATTATGTTAAAAAAATGAATTTCCATATGGAGAAAATTGATGTGATTTTTTTTACTTTTTGGAACCCGACTGTTTCACTCTATAGACATTTGGTTTTAAGTTAAAAACCTCAAATCACCATTTCAGCTAAGTTATCAGACTTCAGAACAGATGTTATCCTGTGTGTCAGATTCAGATGTTATTTGTTAACTTTAAGGTCTCAATTGTAAACATTAGTTAATGCATTAACTATCACAAACTAACAATGAGCATTTTACAGCATTTATTAGCATTGTAATCTAAACAGCATCTGCAAAGTTACAACGCTCAAAGTTCAAAGCAAAGGGAGATATTTTCTTTTGCAGAAATCACTTTTTTAAGGACTAAATGTCTAGTAGGGACTAGAACAACCTTCTGCCCGCATTGGTGAAATCACAAACCCTAAAATTAACATAAACTTTAATGATAGTATATTCAACGCGTTCTCATCCTAGGGTGTCATATTGTGACACTTAAAGCTGCCGTCGGCAACATTTTTTTTTTTATCATATTCAGTGAAATCGCCATGTGCGTTGGATGTAGATGAAATGTCAAAAGTGTCAGATTATGGCGCCTTGTGTTTATTGAACAAAAACTCTATTATTTATCAAAATAAACAGAAAATACTACAAACTTTGCTAAAGTGATTGTTTTGAACAAGTATTAGACATTATGCAAAACATTATTTCAGCTAAAGTGTTTGTATAAATAATGTGTGCATTTTACCCCGTGTGTGGGGTAAAAGGCCCACCCTGCCACCATTTATAAGACTTTTTAAGCCACTTTTATGATTTATTTCTGCACAAAATCTTTTGTTCCATCAATGTTCAATAAAACCATACTGGATATATATTTTTCTGCAATCATACACTATGGGAGTAGTGAAAAGCACATTTTTCTTAAGATGTGCCTTTAGCCCCGTTGGACCCTATCTGATTGATTTTTTAGGTATTTTTGGCAACATGGAAAATATCAGAACAAGCAGGCCTACTTAAAACTATATATATATATATATATATATATATATATATATATATATATATATATATATATATATATATATATATATATATATATATATATATATATATATATATATATATATATATATATATATATATATATATATATTATATATATATATATATATATATATTTATATATATATATATATATATATATATATATATATATATATATATATATATATATATATATATATATATATATATATATATATATATATATATATATATATATATATATATATATATATATATATTTATATTTATCATAGTGTATGACTCCTATAGTGTATGATATATATATATATATATATATATATATATATATATATATATATATATATATATATATATATATATATATATATATCATACACTATGGGAGTCATACACTATGATAAATATATATATATATATATATATATATATATATATATATATATATATATATATATATATATTATATATATATATATATATATATATATATATATATATATATATATATATATATATATATATATATATATATATATATATATATATATATATATATATTTTATCATAGTGTATGACTCCCATAGTGTATGATATATATATATATATACATATCAGAGTGTTTTGCACAAAGAAGATAATGCTCATTGTATTTCCTCGTGTCTGACTCACAGGTTCCGTAATATGTCAAGTTGACTCAAAGCTTGTTCACCAAATGGATTTTTTTACCTCAGTCACGACATCTCAGTTGGAAAGAGGTGAGTTTTCGCTGCAGTCTTTGGGAATTCTTAAAATTAGCTATCAATTTGAATTGATGTGGGTAAAATAAGTAACTTATTGTATATGTACTTTTAAATGTGACTGTTTTTATTAATATTGTAAAAGGTTGTGATTGACACACTGCATGTTTCAGTGATGCGTGTTTAAATATCATTTATAATTTGAGAACAAATCTCAACCATTTTCCTAAATTCATCATGTGAATCGTTTTTAAACCTGTTGTAGGCATTTGAAAGCAAAAATATTAAAGGGTTAGTTCACCCAAAAATGAAAATTGTCATGCATTAATGATTTATTGAAAAATAATTGTGTAATTACTCACCCTCATGTTGTTCGAATACCATACGACTTTCGTTCATCTTTCGGAGCACAAATTAAGATATTTTTGAATAAATCTGAGAGCTGTCTCTTTCAGAGGCTTTTAGGCAATTTCATTCTGCCGGTCCAGAAAGTTAGTACAAACATTGTTAAAATAGTCCAAGTGACTACAGTGGCTCATCCTTAAAGGGATAGTTCACTTTGAAATTAATTTTTGATATGTTTTAGCTTACCTCAAGGGCATCAAATATGTACTGTGTATATATATATATATATATATATATATATATATATATATATATATATATATATATATATATATATATACACACACTATATATATAGCCTATATATACATTATATATATATATATACACACACTATATAATAGCCTATATATACATTATATATATATATACACTATATATATATATATATATATATATATATATATATATAAACCTTATTCGAAGAAAAAACAATGCTGAAAGAAAATGAAGACATTTGCTTGTTTTTTTCTTTTTCCACAGCAGTGAAACTTAACATATACTTTTGTTTTAAATCAAGACAAATTAATAAATGTAAATATTTGCAGAGGTTAACAATTTTAAGATTTTTAGAGGTCGCAAAAAAGTCATATTGTTTAAAGTGTTAGTTCACCCAAAAATAAAAAAATAAAAATCTGTAATTAATTACTCACCTTTGTGTCATTCCACATCCTGTAAAACTTTGTTTATGTTTGGAAGACATAGATATTTTAAAAAGTTTTTTTAATGAAATCCAAGAGGTAGACCAAAGTGCCCGCGCCATCAGATCACTTGGACATGGCTGTGGTTACAAGAGCTAAAAACAGTATAAATACTGTTCGTTTTCTCACACCGCTGGTTTCATGTCTTAGGCCATCAATGTGTACTTACATTTACCGAGTCATCAAATCATGTTTAATTTGGACTTCTCTGTGCATGATCTTCGAGGTGGTGACCATAGACCTCCATTATATGACTGACAGACAAGAACGATTTGACCTAAAACTATCAGAATTGAAAATACTCTGGAAACAAAGACACCTACATCTTGGATGCCCTTGAGGTAAGCTAAAACTTACCAAAAAAAATTTTTCAAAGTGAACTATCCCTTTAATTTCTAAGATGGAACTATGTTGAAAGAGCACTGTCAGTTTGAGAAGTTTTCTCATGATAGTAGTGAAATCTCCTAAGGACCCACTCAGACAAGTAGACCAGGACTGCAGCTCATCAGACAGAGGCCTGCAGTTCTATAATAGGGCTCAAAGAAACAGAAGACATCCTGCCTGAGCTCTGACCTCAGACACACCGCCAGCCCAGGAACCCTGTCCATCGCAGGCCGTGGGAACAGATTGCTTCAATTATCGCAATCCTCACGTACTGAAATCCCTCCTGACACTGAGTGCATCCACACACTAGAAAGGGATTTGGGAAGCAACATGGTACGCCAGGAACACTGGGGGCCAACACTTTCCTAGGCTATTCTGTTTGAACCGAGATGTTTCCAGTCTAGCATCCCCCAACCCTCTCAGATTTTTCCTTAGATCAAACGTCTGTCCATAAACACCCGATTTGTGTGTTTGGCACATCCTCTCAAATGTATATTGAAATCAATTCACCTAGATCTGTGCATCACCAACATCACATGGTCAGAACATTCAAGGTTTAACGGTCAAAGAGAACTTAGCTCCTGGTTTAAATGGAGAACAAGGAAAAATATTGACTTCGTTATCTGTATTGTTTGGATGTGTTTCTTCATGTAATGAAGAGAAGAGACATTTTTGTTGCTAATTTGTATGCCGTCTAGGTGTGTTAAACCGTTGATCTTTATTGATTTGATGTATGTTTGGTTCAAGGTTTATTTACGTGGTGTTTTGCTTATAATACAAGCTCTTCCACGATGATTCATGATGTCTCACGGCAAATCCATACATGACGGATGTTTAAATAAAGTTTATTATGAATCGTAAGCCGAAGAGTCCACCTATTTTTAAGCCAGGGAGCTATACATAATCCGAATTTGCTAAATAGATGTGCTCTTATTTTCAACTTCATAGGCATGGAATGGACTGCTAGAAGTTAAGGATATAGAGCCTCAAGGTATTGACTTTTACATTTTTTTAACCTTCAACTGGATTTAAACATACACACTGAAATGCATTTATTTTTATGGCAAATAAAATAAGCTGGGGTTTAGTTTTATCTGGACATTAGTAATGAAGTCATCAAATCGAACTGTGGAATTGGACATTTTAATTAAATGTTGGATATCTTTTTTTATTGATACTTTATTTTATTCCAAATAAATGCTTTTTTTTTTTTTTTTTTGCTTTCTATTCATCCAAAAAAAATAATACTATTTCACAATATTACTGTTAAATGCAACCTTGGAGACTTCTCTTACTGACTCCAAATGTTTTAAAAGAGTATTTTACTTAAAAAAAAAAAAAAAAAGAACTTTTGCTGATAATTTACTCACCCCCATGTCATCCAAGATGTCCAAGTCTTTCTTTCTTCAGTCGAAAATAAATTAAGGTTTTTGATGAAAACATTCCAGGATTTTCTCCATATAATGGACTTCAGGATGGGACTCAAACGGTTGAAGGTCCAAATGAGAGTTTCAGTGCAGCTTCAAATGGGTTTAAACGACACAGGCGATGAATAAGGGTCTTATCTAGCGAAACGTTCGGTCATTTAAAAAAAAAAGTTTAGGTTTTATAAGCTCAATTTGGTCGCCTTGCTCTGTTCTGTAATGTGCGTTCGATGACTCTCCTGGTTCAAACTCGTTTATCAAAATGGACAAATCTTTTTTCGGAGTCATGACTCCGAAGGGTCCTAGATAAGACCCTTATTCATTGTCTGGTGTCGTTTAAATCCATTTGAAGCTACACTGAAACTCTCCTTTGGACCTTGAACCGTTTGGTCCCCAATGAAATCCATTATATGGAGAAAATCCTGAAATGTTTTCATCAAAAACCTTAATTTCTTTTCAACTGAAGAAAGAAAGACGTGGACATCTTGGATGACATGGGGTGAGTAAATTATCAGCATACGTTTTTTTTTTTTTTTTTTAAAGTGAACAACTCCTTTAACTGTAGTGTATATATTTTTATATAAAATACAAGTAAATGAAACGCATTATCTTTATAGTTAAACATGGATTTTAAAAAGTACCTTCTAATGTTAAAACCTACCCTACACCCTTCATTCCTACTTTGAACCTTTACATAAACATATCTTGATAGCAAACCAGCTGCACAGAGAATTACAACACTAATTGTATAGGGCACCAGTTGAGAAAATTGACTAATTGATCAAGGCCCTTAGAGGTTGGTTTTCTTCTAGCAACAGTGCAGGGAAGGTGGAGGAGTCTTGTCCTCTGATGGTCCGTCAGTGCCTCTCACAGAGAAACAGACGTACTCAACGGGGCTCTTTTGCTCAGCAGGGGGGCACGCAGTCTTCCACACCTCTCCCCAGCCCTTTAGATCTCCCCCTCTAAATCAGCATTAGAAAGGTTCAGCCCAGTGCTGATAGCATGCCATACACGATGATACAGTGTATATGTCAGAGAAGCTTCACTGGGATCGAAGGCATAGCTCCCTGTACACCACAGATGCGCGGGGAAGATGTATGACTGTGCTTTAATGAAGGCAAGAAAGGGAGAGTCAGCCAATAAGGAAGCGTTTCCATTGCACAGATAGGGCAGCTCTCGCTGTCCCTGAGTGTGTGACGCATTCCGGATGCCTGAGGAGCAAGCTGGGATGGTACACAAAGTCGAGGAAACCTATTCTGCCATTAGCACCGTCAAACAGGGTGTGAAATAGGAACATGGAGTTCATCCACTGTGGAATTGAATTCGGTTTTAATGCGGCATTACTGTACAGAAAAACATTCTGACAAGCCAAATTCACTTCACCACGAAAGATAATTATTAATCAGTACATATGCTATGATTTGCGGCTTGAATTGGATTGATGTTGTAAGTAAAGAAGGCACAGTCATTTGTGATTTAACTGGGGTAGGGGGGACACTGACACAGTATCTTAAGTATTCGCTGTAATACTCCTGGTGCCTGTTGCCTAATTTCCATTGTTTCTCTGAGAAGGTGCGCAAGAGCTCCTTTGATAAGTGTCTTTGATGTGCTTGCAAAGACAGAATGGAGTCATGTTTCTTTTTGAGATGTGCTGTCGTTGAGGTTTAAAGACAATAGTCTTTGGCACGCAATACTGAGACGGTGGCTGTAGATTCAGATGATAGTAACTGTCCAGAGAGCATTGTAAAACACTGCTGTTTTGTTTGCAGTAGCTGTTGAAAGTAAAATACATTGTCTGCATTCAGAAGAGCTGGAGGAGTTTGATCATGACAGTTTTCAGGCCCATGTTCCAGTTTAACAGTATATTTGACAATGGGAGAAATGACAAGGTTCGTAATTGCATCATAAGAACCGGTTCACTTGAGATGACGTGGCTGGTGAGGCACTACTTTTCATGGAGTGTTTAAATGTGCAGTGAATGTTGTTTATACCGGTGTTATTTTAGTATCTATGATATAGCCGACTATTATAGTTTTTGTTCATATTTGAATTCGTTTTTAAAATTAGTCTTCGGCAGTTTTTGTAATTTTCTGTCCTTTCTTTAAATAATCTGACCATATCATTTTGATTAAGTTGTATTTGTTATTTTAGTATTTTAGTTTAGACTGCACAAAACATTGAAATTTTGTCATGGCAACAAGATTATTTAAATGTTATTTCAATAAAAAAGCTGGTAACACTTTATTTTCACGACCCTGCAAACAACTGTGTAAGTACACTGAAATTACGTGTACGTTTCTGTAATTTTAGTGTACTTCTGTGTAGGTATAAGAGAAACAATATGTTAAGTTTGGGTAATAAAGGGGTAACAAGCAGATATACAACCAAATAATTTAATTAGTTAAAAAATAACAGGCACCTATTCTGTTAATATATTCCAGGCAAAAATTGTGCCTATATATATATACTATGATCAAAAATATTAAAATATAAATTTATTGTTCTTTCTTAGTGGATTACTTAATGTTAAGTCAAAGTAATTTGTTTTGCTATGATTTTAATCGAGACCATACCATGTGGTAATTAGTAAGCATACTTACCTTATCCCATTGAATTGCAATGACACTTAAATGTCAGGGCAAATATACTATGAAATTAAACCGTTTTTTTTTATTTTATTTTTTTATAACATACCTTTCTCTGTAATTACAGTGCAAATAGTGTTGTTTTCGTATTGTTACATAGTAAGTAGCGTTTGTTACCCCCTTGTTCTGTGTAGTTACAGAATAAGTGCAACTCCTGCGGGCTGTAAATTAAAGTGGTGCTTGTTACCCCTTTATTACCCAAAACTTTACATACTGTTCCCTTATACCTACACGGAAGTACACTATAATTACAGAAATGCACACCGTAATATCAGTGTACTTACACAGTTGTTTGCGGGTTCGTAAAATAAAGTGTTACCACTTTCATATCAATTTTTACCAGCAAATTGTTCTACAGTAGATTTCAAGACATGCTGTGGCAACCCAATCTCGTATATTTGTACAAAGTTACTACAACATCTAAAATTTTAAAGGATTCACATATTTGCTGCTTCAAAAGCATAAAAAAGTTAATATTTAAATTATAAATATATTTGTATTGTTTTGTCCACTGTTGCATTGATATGTTTGAGAATAAAAATTAAACAATTATTAAATGATGTAAGAACTTGAATACATTTTAATATTCAATCTTTAAACTCTGAAACATATAGAAACGTATAGAATAGCGTGTTCTAATCCCAAGGTGTCATATACTGACGCTTTTGCCAAAGCGCATACATCCAACACATGGCACCCTTTAGCGTCAATATGAGACGCAGATATATATAGGACAGAAGGCGCCTCCTAGTGGTCTAACCCTACCCCAGACCTAAACCTACCATAATTGAAGCGTTATATTGACGCTTAAAGGGTACCATGTGCATTGGATGTACGCATTGTCAAAAGCGTCACTATATGACACCTTAGAGATGAGAATGCGTTGAGAATACGAGCTTTAAATTAGGTAAACGCGTTAAATAACTAAATATTCTAAATAACATTTAAATAACATTAAATAACATATTAAAATAATATTTTAAATCATCTTATTAATTAAGCCCAATAAAAAACTGCATATTAAATCCATTAACCCTCTGGGGTTCTCCGGGTCAATAACTGACCCGAAGCGTTTAATTATTTATTTATTTTTTAAATTGTAGTATTCATCTAAAATGGTCCGAAAAAATTGGGGACAGGATTTGAAAAGTCTAAGTGGTCGTAAAAAAAATAGTCACACTCAGGACCTTTTGGGTCAAAAAATGACACGTATTGGAAATGAATGGGAAATTGGGCAAAAATGTGAAAAATACTGAGGTTTTTTTGTGCCGTACAATCTACAAATCAGCAGACGATCTTGGAAAAAAGCACACAACAGTGAAGGGTGAATCTATAAAACATCAAGAGTGCAAAACAGACACATCCACACACACACACACACACACACACACACAAAGGCACACCTTTATACACAAACACACAAAAAAATTCAGATTATACTGTGTTTTGTATTTTAAAAAGCTTCAGTTTGTCCACGAGATGGCATCCATCTAATTTCAAAAATTGCTTTTATGAGGCCTAGGCTTGACTCCAAAATGAAATACAGCTTTAAAAAAGAAAAAAAAATATATATATATATATATATATATATATATATATATATATATATATATATACACATATATATATATATATATATACATATTATATTATATTCAATGGGGGAAAATTTGGTCATAATTATTGCATTAATACTAATTATAAAAAAAATATATATATATTTTTGAAATTTTCTCAAAACACCAAAAAAGAAAAGAAAAAATATTATAAAAAAACAAGTAAAAAAAAAATATATGATTTTCTTTTTTAAATATGAATCCCGCCCTTCGGGTCAATTTCTACCCCGAGGTCCTGGAGTGTGACTGTTAAACGACAAGCCCCAAGAGGGTTAATGTGCTAAATGAACCTAAAGGGACTTCTTACATAAAATGCTTACATTTTAGATGTCAATATGTTAATGGTGTTCACAAAACCAGAAGAACACAGACAGGTATGGTAAACAGGGTTTATTGAGTAGGTGAAGAAGCAAGGCAGGTGAGTAGCGGGACTGTTGATATGGTAGATTAATGGGATGTGGATGGGATTATGATTCTCTTATCTTGTAGGTGTGGTATGATGGATGACGGGCTGAGAGCGGATAGCTGGAACCGGATGCGGGGCGAGGAGCAGACAGGAGTGTCGAGGAGAACTGGAGCGGGATGGAGTGATCTGGAGCGGGGATGGATGGAAGACTTCGGAGAAGGTAAGTGAGCGATCCAAGCGTGTAGGGAGTCTAAGGTCGTGTGTGTCAACGAGACCAGACAGTGAGGGACTGGGTGAGTGTCTCTTTTGTAGGGCAGGTGATGAGAGCGGGAAGTGCATGCAGGTGATGAGGACAGGTGTGAGGGCAATTAGGAATCCGGAGAGCTGGGAGCGAGTGGGCGGGGTTATGGCATCTGGTGCTGACGCAGATGGATCCGTGACAGGTGTATGCTTCAGAGTATATACCAAATGTATGAAAAATGTATGTGTGCTAAAACCACACTCTACATACAAATAACAATTAGCTACCTAAAGGGATCACGTACACACTGTAAACTGGTCTGATTGGCTAGCTGACATTTAAGACCATTCCCGTATTTTCAAGAGAAAAACTGTTCAGTTTAAACTTGAGCAATCCCATCGTTTTAGATCTTAAAATGCACTATTACCATGGAAGAAAGTATATGTGATGTCAAAGAATCAATCAGCTAAACTATTCCATTGACTGACAGCACACAGTGCCCATGGTAACTTTCCTCGGCAGATAATAGAAAACAATTAAATCCCAGAGCTGTGAGGTTGAAGGTATAAGAAGCTTATGGGGAAATGTGATCCTTCAACCAGTTCACTTACAGTTATTCAGCTTCATTTCTGACTTTCCCTTATTCCCATAGCTCGAAACACAATGGTATTTGTAAGCCTTGTGGATATAGAAGTAGAAAACTTTGACTGCTTGCAGTGGACTTCAAGAACATCCAATGCCTGGGAATGTTAGTTCAGAATAAAATGATCTATATGCTTCTGGGATTTCAAAACTCTAGCTGGTTGTTCAAAAACAGTGTCAAATGTATGGAAGTAAAATAATGTCAAATGTTTTTGAAACAAAAAGCATGTTGAATAGCACCAATTGAAAAAAAAATGCATTGCGTTAACCATGCTTGCATTTTAATCCATTGTATTTTTAAGGCTTGCATTTTTATGGGCTGAAATTCAACATGGTTGAATATTTAAGCTGTGAATATTTCATTTAAAAACATTTCAAACACATTCTCATGATTAAAAATGCAATGCATATTCACCTTTTTCACTTCCAAAATTTTCAAACTGTTTAAAAATACAACCTAAAGACCATTTCACAAGATGTAAACAACATTGGTCCAGAAACACTTCCTGTTTCAGTTTGTAACTGTTTTCTTTATTTCACATGTAAAGAAAACATCTTAAAGATGTTTGTTTAACTTTTTGATTCAGTTTTAAATGTTCTGTTAGTTGTATTTTATCCCAGCTTTTATGTAGTGTTAAAAAACTGAAACAGGAAGTGCTTCTGGACCAGTGTTGTTTACATCTTGTGAAATGGTCTATAATATTCAACAGGCAATTTTTGGGTCCATTTTATTTCACCTTGAAAATTCGCTTCCACAAATTTAGTGGTTCTAATTCGACAGTAAATTCAACAGTGACGTCCAGGAACTGCAGGAAAAGCAATAGATTACCGAGCATACTCTCCATCTGCTGTTAGTCGGCTTTACCAGCAGAGGGTGCAAGCACATGATGAAACAAAACAACAGGAGAGGCCTTCACAAAACTGCTGAAATGGACAGAGCGATGAGTACGAGTTATAATTTATATGTGTGTGGAAAAGGTTGATTAAGACACAAAACACACGAGCGTTTACTCGAGTGTCTTATAAGACTTATTTTTACCCCCATGCAAAGTAAGTTGATTTGTCCACAGCAAAACTAAATTATCTGGCCATTGACATTGATAGTAAAACAACTGTAATACACTGAGAAAGAGTGAGTTGTTTGTTTTAGTCACTATGATGGAATACTAAATTGATGGCTGGGTTTTACATGATGGCAAAGGCAATTTTGTTTAACCCCCTCAGACCTGAATTATGTTTCAAGTTTCTGAAAAATATAAAAGTACATTTTCCCAGCTCATGAGGTTTCTATACATGAAAAAA